>PVJX010003004.1:0-116241 GCA_004027295.1 Dolichotis patagonum | reverse complement strand
CCAGCAAAACTATCACTTTTCGTTCAAAGTGATCTTAGCTTGCTTTGCCTTGTTTAAGTTCAACACATATTAAGGTATGGACAGCTGTTTTGAGAAGAATGAGAGACACTATGACAGCCATTCTTGGCTTCCCTAATGTCTGGTCTTGAAGACTTGAAATGCCCTCCTCATCCTGCTCAGATCAATTCCATACAAGGTTTTTTCATGTGAATTCCCTGTATGTGACAATATGGACAACTATTTGGACCAAAACAAGAGTCAGTATGATAGAGAGTGAATATCTCCAATTGTCTAGTTTTGAAATTTATGTCTCTTACATTGCTTTCTTGTGATCCGCTTTGTTCTGTTTTATTGTGTTTAATTTTACCCTTCTGATATAATTGCATCTATATTTACATGGGTAAGATGGATGACCATATTGCTGTTTTTGTCAGATTGTGGAGCAGAACTGTTGACAGTCTCACTGTTTGACTGTCTACTTTACATGTTTTAACTTTGTAAATTGAACAAGTATTTCCAAGAAGTCAGTATGTAATTTGTCAAGCAATAATTTTTTTAGGTTTTTTTGTTGTTGTTCTTTTCCTTTTTTCCTTGGAATACTGTATTGTTGCTACCCTTTGTTCTGTTTTGTTTTGTTTTGTTTTCTCTTTAAATAAAATTAAAATAAAATGTTCCTCTTCTGCAATGCCAGTCTGACATGCCACCCCGCCTTGGCATCAGCCGAGTATGGACTGAAACCTTACAAACTGTGAGCTAAACAAACCTTTGCTCCTTTTACTTTGGGTGTCAGGTGTTTTGTCCCATCAATGAGTTGTGCTCATCAATGAGCATAACTAAGACAAAATTTGGTACTGAGAGTGAGGTCATTGTTATGACTGTAAGTGTCCGTGTGGTTTATGCCTTTGGAGCTGGCTTGTGGGGAAGGGAAGGGTTAGGAAAGATTTGGAGATGTGGGCTGAAAAAGTAGAGATGGAATGCCTGGTGCTGTCCTTGATAGGAGATTCTGATCAGAGCTCAGAAGGCCAAAATTATGGTAGAAATTGTTCTGCAAAGACCAAACATAGGAGATTTCTGCAGGAGAGAAAGACTGAATTGGTTGTTGGACTCCAAATGAATGTGTAGTATCCCTTGGAAGAAAGTTTGTCTGTATTTGGTTTGTGTCCAGAGATTTTGCCTGAGACTAAGGGTGGTGGTCTAAATAATTGGGCAGAAGAAAATTCTAGGCAGTCTAATTTTGAGGTGGTAGCATGGATGCTGTTGGGGACTTTCAGCCAGATCTAGGTTGAGAATCAAGAGCAAAGAGGTCACCAGAATGATTTGAAACATTTTGAGTTTGTCCAGAAAAGAGGCTTCAGTAAAGCTGTAGACTGCTAAAGTAGGACAGAAGAGACACTGATTGCTGTTGAAGGACAGACAAATAGAAAAGATGGCCTGAATGCATGACAAGAAGTAGCAGGAGTCAACCCTTTGCAGCCTCAAAATTGCAAAAGTGAAAGACTTTGCTTTGAGAAGAGAGCCCCAGAGCACCACATTCTAGAATGTAGGTAACCTTCAGAAGTTGTTCCTCGGGATTTATTTCACAGGCGCTGGACCTCTACAGTCAAGGGAGAAGGAAGTCTGCTTATTGCTCTGGCTGGTAACAAGACCTTGGCATCATTTATGTGGTCCTAGTTTTAGGCAATGAAGAACGTAAGAGTTTTGGGTCATGAAGGCTCCTCCCTAGGTTTCAGAAGGCCCAGGAGGCCAGGTAGTGTGCCCCTGGGAGGGCAGTGTGTGAAGCTGAGAGTGCGGAGCAAAGGTCCAGTGGAGACCTCAGCAGGGTGGAGAAGCCAGAAATATGGACCATCTTAGGTAAGCTTTAAGGAATGACCAAGCCAGCTAAAGAAAGAAGCCATGGAAGCTACAACCACAAGGAGTGTCCAGGAAGCAGAGCCACTGAAGCCCTTTGGAGTTCACAACTTGCCACAGATTGCTTCAGATTTTGGACGTGGAACTGTGGGATTTAATATTCGTCCCACTGTATTTGGGTCTTGCTTTGTTCCCATTGCTTCCCATCCCCTTTTTGTAACTTTTGGAATGGTAATGTTTATCTTGTGCCATTGAACTTTGAAAGTGTTTGACTTTTTTCCCCCATTTGTACAGGAGCTTGCAGTTAAGAGTCTGCCTTAAATCTCAGAGGAGATTTGGGACTTGGACTTTTTGGCATTGCTGAAACTGTTAGGACTTTGGCAACTCTTGGAGATGGACTAAATGTCTATTCCATAAAGGGATATGCGTGACTCTTTGGGAGATAGGACAGAATGTTATGGTTCGTGTTTAGCTGTCCCCTCAAAGCCTCTTGTGGTCACAGGTCGGGCTTTTCAAAGGTGGCTGGATCTAGAGTGATGCTGGAATTGTTCCATGGTGGAATGCTAGGATGAAGGGTGCTAGGATTAAGGTTGTGAATGCTACCACCCTAGGTAGACTGGATAAGATGTAAATAGAAAGAGCAGTGGTTTCTCCTGGCTTATTGTGCCTCCTTCTGCCTGCCATCAGCTGTTTCTCCTCTGCCATCTTTGTCTGCCACACCCTTCTTTGGAGCCACATATTTATGGACCAAAACTTCTACAAACTGTGAGTCCTTTACTTTGAGTGTTGGGATTTTGCTTCAGCAATGAGAAAAGTAACTAAGACATGTATGATGTTACCCACAGATATTGATAATTTAACCACTTCATTTCCTATCCTCTTTCCTTTTATTTCTCTCTCTTGTCTAATTGTTCTGGCTAATGTTATCAGAACTGTGTTGAATAGGAGTAGTGATAGTGGACATCCTTGTCTTGCTTCTGACTTTTGCATGAAAGCTTTCAGTTTTTGATAACTTAGCATGGTGTTGGTTGTTAGTTTGCCAAAGATGGCTTTTATCAGATTGAGATAAAGACTATCTATTGCAATTTTGTGTAGTTTTTTTTTATCATGAATACATATTGAAATTTGGCAAATGCCCAACTCCATCAAAGCTGATCCATGTGACATGGATGACAAGAAACTCAAAAACAAAACAACAGAATTATATAAGGTGATTAAAAAGGAAATCACAACAACAAAACAGATTAATAAGGTACTGAGCAAGCTAAAACATGATATAACTAAACAGATAATTTACTTAAAAAGCAAAAGGAGGAAAAGAAAATGCTCTAAAGGATATAACAGCATGTATGTTTAAGTGTGTGGGATTGATAACCATATTACCAAGTTTTTATTGGATCGTACAGAACTGTTTACAGCCTCACTGTTCACTTTGTATGCCTTTATTTTGTAACATGAACAACTAGTTCTAAGAAGTCAATATGTAATTTATCAAGTAGTGGTTTCTTAATGTTTTTTTTTTAAGTTCTGTATTATTTCTACTCTTTTTTCTGTTTTGCTTTTTTCCCTTTAAATAAAATTTAAAAAAAATTTGGCAAATGATTTTTCTGTTTATTCAGATGATCATGTGGTTTTTATCCTTGGTTTGTTAATGTGACATATTATATTTATTGATTTGCATGTGTTGAATAAACCCTGCATCCTGGGATGAATCTTACTTGGTTATGGTGTAAAATCTTCTTGATTTGCTGCATTCTGTTGGCCTTATTGAGGATTTTTACATTTGTTTTCATTAAGGAGGTTGGCCTGTAGTTCTCTTTCTTGGATGGATCATTCTCTGGTTTAGGTATCAGGGTAATGCTTGTTTCCAGGAATGAATTTGAAAGTATTACTTTCATTTCAATGTCATTAAAGAGTTTGAGGAATAGTGGTTTTAGATTTCTATATTTTTTGTAGAATTCAGCAGTGAATCCATCTTTTTTTTTTCCTTTCAGTATATACTTTGGTCTTTAATTACATTTTTAGTTTCTCACACCAGAGAAACAACGTGGTAATTACAAATGTGTGTCAAATTTATTTCACTTTAGATTATGATCTGAAAGTGCATCCATTTAGCTAGAAATATCTTGAGCTTATTCTTTATGGCAGAGTAGTACTCCATTGCTGTCTTAATCACTTTTCTCTCTTTGCTGAGACAAAATACCTGACACTCAAAATTAAGGGATGAAAGGTTTATTTAGCTCACAATTTGTGGAAGTTTCAGTCCATAATTACCTGGCCCCACAGCAGAGTAGCAGGGCAGAGAAGCAACAGTTCATGTTAACCAGAAGACAGAAAAAGCAGTAAGAGCAAAAAGGGAGGGATATGAGAGAAGATTTTTTCTGTCCCTTTTATTGTATGTGAGCTGCCCACCCTAGGGTGCATGTAGCACTCACACCCATAATCCTAGCATTGGACCATGAATCAATCACAAATTTTAGAAGCCTACCTCCATGACTGCATGAGGTTTTGGGGGGACACCCAGACACAAACCATAAAAATTGTATTTTTAAAATTCCATCTTCTTTATCCATTCACTACTTGATGGGCATTTGGGCTGTTTCCAAGATCTGGCTGTTACAAACTGTGCTGCTATAAATATGGGTGTGCATAATATTGCTGCAGTATGATGCTTTAATTCTTCTGGGAAGAGACCAAGAAGGGGGAAGCTGGGTCAAATGGGACCTCTAATCTGAGGGTTTTTTTTTTAAAGGGATCTCCATACTGATTTCCACAGTGGTTGTACCGGCCCAGGTTTTTCGTTGTTGGTCGGTTTAAAAAACTACTTCTTCATTTTAATTGACTGATACTGGGTTAGTTAGGATTTTTATGTCTTCCTGATTCAGCTTTGATAATTCATATGTATCAAGGAGTCTGTCCATTTCTTCAATATTTTCTATCTTATTAAAGTACAGGCTTTCAAAATAGGTATTGATGATCTTCTGGTTTTCTGCAGGATCCATTGTGATTTCACCCTTTTCATTCCTAATTGCATGGATTTGAGGGTTTTTAAATTTTTTAATTTTTATTTTAAAGAGAATAAAGCCATGTAAAATAAAACAGAATAAAGCCAATCAAAACAAACCAGTGTAAGAGACATAGGACTTCAAAACAATAAGAAATCAACCATGGTTATCACAATGCCTCTTAACCATCCTCAAAATAGCTGCAGATACCTTCAGACATAGTAAAAATCAAACAAAACAGCAAAAAATAGAACTAATAAAAAGAAGACAATGGATGCAATAAAGGACTTCAAAACAAGACAATAGAAAATCCAAAATGGCCACCATAATATATCTTGTTATCTTTGAAATAGCTGCCCATGCCATCAGATATAATAAAATCAAAACAAAACAGGATAAAACCCAACTGAGCAAAACAATGAAAATTATACAGGACTTCAAAACAAGATGATAGGGATAACAATGGCTACCATCTTCAGAAGGAGATCCCCTTTTCCTTCTGAGCTATGTTGCATATTGTTATCCTCTGAATAAATGATCAGACTACTGATTTTATTTTATTTTATTTTGTATCAATTTTATTTAAAAAGAAAACAAATTTTGTAACTTGAACAACTATTTCCAATGATGACAGTATGTAACTTATCAAGTGGTGATTTCTTAGTGTTTTTGTTTTTGTTTTGGGTATTGTTCTTTTTTTTCTTTCCTCTTTGAAATTCTGTATTGTTGCTACCTTCTTTCTGTTTTGTTTGTTTTTTTCTCTTTAAATAAGTAAAATAAAATAAAATAATATCTAAAAAAACAAAACAAAGCAAAACAAACAAAATAGAAAAAAGGATAGCAACAATACAAAATTCCAAGGAAAAAAAGAGTGAAGAACAAAAAATACTAAGAAATCATTACTTGATAACTTACATACTGTCATCTTGAAAATAGTTGTTCAAGTTACAAAGTTAAAACATTCAAAGTACACATTCAAGCAATGAGACTGTTAACAGTTCTGCTCCATGATCTAACAAAAACAGTAATATGGTCATTCATCTTACACACTTTAACATACATGCAATTATATCCTTTAGAGCACCCTCTTTTCCTCTCTTTTTTACAGTAGCAGTTACACATTTTGGGTTTTATTACTCCTACATTTCTTATTACTTTTTATACTAGAGACACAATGTGATATTTATAAATATGATTCTTATTTATTTCACTAATGAGGATAGTCTCAAGTTGTCTCCATTTCCCTATGAAGGCCTCAAGACCATCTTTCTTCATAGCTGAGTAATACTCCATCGTATAAAAATACCACATCTTTTTCATCCACTCTGTGTTTGATGGGCATCTTGGTTGTTTCCAAGATTTAGCTATTACAAATTGTGCTGCTATGAACATGGGTATACATATATCACTGTGATATGATCTTTTCAGTTTTTCTGGGAAAATACCCAGGAGGGGAATAGCTGGGTTGAATGGAGCTTCCAGTTCTAGTCTTCTGAGAGTTCTCCACACTGACTTCCATAGTGGTTGCACCAACCTACACTCCCAACAATAGTGGAACAGTGTTCCTTTTTCCCCACAGCCTCGCCAACATTTGTTATCAGTTGATTTCTTGATGGCAGCTATTCTTTTAGGAGTGAGATGAAATCTCAGTGTTGTTTTAATTTGCATTTCTCAATGACTAGTGATGGTGAACATTTCTTTATGTATTTATTTGCCATTTGTATATCTTTATTTAAGAACTGAGTGTTCATCTCAGATGACCATTTTTGGAGAGGGTCTTTAAATTTGAGGGGATTGATGTTTTTCAATTCTTTATATGTTCTTGATATAAGTCCTTTGAGGGGTTGCTGGCTAAAATTCTTTCCCATTCTGTGGGTTTTCTTTTTCACTCTGCTGGTGATTTCTTTTGAAGTGCAGAAACTTTTCAATAATATGAGATCCCAGTTGTTGATTCTCTGAAACATTTCCCATGTAGTTTGCATTTTGTTCACGAATTCTCTGCCTACCTCTATGTCTCCAAGACTTCTACCTACCCTATCTTCCAGTAGATTGAGTGTTTCTGTTTTAATATTTAGGTATTTTATCCATTTAGACTTTAGTTTTGTGCATGTGATAGGCATGGATCTAGTTTCAGTCTTCTGCATGTGAAGAGCCAATTTTTCCAACACCATTTATTAAAGAGGCTATCCTTCCTCCAGTGAACATGTTTAGCCCTTTTGTCAAATATCAGGTGGTTGAGTCAGACTACTGATTTTAGACCTGCAAAATCAGTAAAACACTAAACACTACAAGCCACAATAGCTATCATGGCAGCCTGTGTTTCTCTGGATCAGCTGGTTGCTTATAGTGTGTGTGTGTGTGTGTGTGTGTGTGTGGGGTTGGCTCTTGTTTCCCAGCCCACATGCCAGAAGAGACTGGCATCTGGCTTTCCCCTCAGTGGCCCACACATGGTATTGATTTTCAGGGAGTCCTTGCTTCTTGGCAACTTCTTATTCTCTTCCCTGCAGTCTACAAATCACACTGACTAATGGGAAAAGGCTTGGGTCAGGCTGTCACCCAAGTGGCCCACACATGGTGCTGATTCTCAGGGAGGGCTCACTTCTTGATGACTTCTTGTTCTCTTACCCTGCAGTCTGTGAATGGTGCTGACTCCCAGGAAAAGGCTGGGGTCTGGTTGTACCTCCAGTGGCCTGTGTATGGCGCTGATTCACAGGGAGGGCTTGCTTCTTGGCGACATCTTTGGATCTAAGTCTTCACTTTGTTTTTTAATAAGGTTGGCTAAGTGTTCATTGATTTTATTTAATCTTTCAAAGAACCAACTTTTGGATTCATTGATTCTTTGTATTGCTTTTTTCATCTTAACTGCGTTAATTTTTGCAGATTAATTATTTCCTCCCTTGTTGAGTTTTGGGCTTGGTGTGTGCTTCTTTTTCTAGAAGCTTGAGGTTCAATATTAGGTCATTTATTTGAGCTTGTTCTGCTTTTCTGATGTGGAAATTAACCACTCTAAATTTCCCTCATAGGACTGCTTTCTTTGAATCTCATAAATTCTGGTATGTTGCACTGGCATTATTGTTTACTGCAGAAACTGTCTAATCTTACCTGTGATCCCTTGGTTCTTCAGGGCAGTGTTAGTTTCTACGTGTTTGTACTGTTTTTGTGGTTTCCTCTGTCACTGATCTCCAATTTTATTACATTATTATTTGATAATATGCATGGAATAATTTCTATTCCTTTGAATTTACTTAAGCATGTTCTATGAAATAGTATGTGGCCTATTTAGGATAAATTCTCTTGTGCAGCTGAGAATAATGTGTTCTGCTATTGAGATGTGAAACACTGTAGATTTCTACTAAGTCTATCTGTTCCTTTGGCTCAGTACTGTTATTTCTTTGTTGATTTTTTTTTTTTGCTGATTTTTATCTATGCATGACAGTGGTGTATTGAGGCATGCTATTAAATTTTATTAGTACTTAACTGATTTTTTTTGTCAAATAATGTTTGTTTTATGTAGTTGGATATTCTTGTATTTGGAGCATATGTAGTTGTGTTCCTTATATTGTATCCAGTTTACCAGGATTAGGATGGTGCCAATCCAATCAGTGAACTGATCCAGCAATCACCCACCCTTAATCCCACCACATTTAATCCCAGCATTGCACTATGAATCAATCACACACTGTAGAGTCAGCCATCTCTGAAGAAACCCTATGACTACATGAGACATACATGAGTTTTGAGGACATCTAGTTCTCTTTCTTTCCTCTCGGTTCAATTGCTTTCCTTGCCTGGAGGATTCATTCTGTTGGGAGTTATAGAATTGTATTTTTCCAATTGTGTTTTGGAGTGATGGTTTGGTTGCCATGGAATTCTTCAGGTGCTCTTATCATAGATGTGTCTTATTACTCCATCAGTTTTGAGAGATAATTTTGAGGGGTACATTAATCTGGGTTAGGATTGTTTTGTTTTAGAGCCTGAAATGCTTCACTAGAAACTCTCCTTGGCTTAAGGGTTTTTGTTGAGAAGCCTGATGTGAGTCTGATGGGCTTGCTTTTATAAGTGATTTCTTACTCTTCTCTAACAGCTTCTAATATTCTATTTTTGTGTTGAATTTCTGGAATCTTGAATAGTACATGCCTTAGTGTAGTTTTTTTTTTTTCTAGATCATGGCTAATTGGAGTTCTGTATACCTCATTTATCTGATTGTCAAGTTCTTTTTTTCGTGCTTGCAGTTTGTGTGTGTGTGTGTGTGTGTGTGTGTGTGTGTGTGATTTTCTCATTGATTCCTATCAATTTTATGTTATTCCTCTTTCCATCACTTAGGAGCCATTGGATTGACCTTTTTGTAGTCCCTTGCTATTCTTAAGAAGTCTTTTACTTGATAATTGATAACTACAAGGCTATCTGCTATGTCTGATATTCTTTCCTCACATTGCTTGATCTGCTATGTATATTTTCAGTCAAAATTTTTATTTCCGGAATATCTGCTTGAACCTGTTTCACAAAATCCAGTTTTTTCCTATGTTGGGAATTAATGGTTTCTGTCATTTTGCAAGTTACTTTATGTTTTGTATTTGTATTTTCTCTTCAGATAGTATAAATCTTTTGCCTTTTGCCTTTTACTAAAATTTGTATCTACTCTAGATTCACTAACTAAGGGTGCTGGGAAACCAAGCAAGCAGCCAGCTGCCCTGGTAGGCAGCTGTGAGTCTACCAGCATGCGGGCTGAGAATCAAACATCCTATCCTCTCCCCCCCATTAGCAAGTGGGAGCCAGAGTTCTGAGCATCCCTTGGGAGGTTGACCATATGTAATATAGCAAATAAGGGGGATTTCCTTCTACCATCTCTTTGAAGGCAAATATTTTATTATCATTTTGTTTTGTTCTGATTAATGATATTGCTCTATTTGATATTCTGTTTTGATAAGTTCTATAATATTCTGTATTTCCTTTGATTTTGCTATACCTGATTGAAAAAACAACTATTGTGAAGATAATGAGATATATTATGGTACCTATTACTGTTATCCCGGTAACCCGCTTTGAAGTTTGTACCAATTTCACTACACTGTCTCAATTGGTTTTATTTGTTTGTTCTGTTGTATTTTACTACCTTCAAATTAATAAAAAAAATTTAAAAAAAGAAACACATTTAACTTGAAAGGAAATTTATAGACTGAAAATCAAAGGAGAGAAAACAATTGTTCCATACAACAGGAGATCTGAAAAAAAGCAAGGGTAACTTTCCCATCAACCGCAGAATGGATAAAAAAAGATATGGTACCATGGAAAGCTACCCAGCCATAAAGTAGAATAATCTTGAGGCTCTTGTAGGTAAATGGATGCAACTGGAGCTCATGTTCATGGATGAAACAGTTTGAACTCATATGGTTGAACCCTAGCATAGGAAACAGAAAGAGTCAGAGGGAACAAAAAAGCACAATGTGTATTATAAAAGTGATAGGGGAGGAAACACCTGGGAGGAGAAGGTAGTGACAACTGTTAATTTCTTATCTTCTTGGCTTAAACTCCTGTACTGTTTTCACAATTTTGTTAGGCTTGGTTTTGTTCTGTCTTGTTTTGTTAGATTTTACTGTGTCTGATTGTATGGGCAGCTATTTTAAACATAATGAGATGCATTATGGTATTCATGGTTGGTTTCCTATTATCTTGTTTTGAAGTCCTATAATGTTTTCATTCGTTTAATCAGTTTTATTCTGTTGTGTTTTGTTTGATTTTATTATATGTGATAGTATGGATGACTGTTTTGAAGAAAACAAGACATTATAGAAACCATTGTTCATTTTCTATTATCTGGTATTGAAGTCCTGTAATGCTTTCATTCTTTCGATTGGTTTTATACTATTTTGTTATGTTTGATGTTGTGTGTGAAGATATGGACAACTATTTAGAAGAAAACAAGAGACATTATGGTAGCCACTGTTGATTTCCTGTTGTCTTGTTTTGAAGTCTTGCATTGCTTGCATTGTTCTATTCTGATTTACTTTGTTCTGTTTTGTTTTATTCTCTTTAAAATAAAAAAAATTAAAAAACAAATAGATTCACTAACTCTATCCTTCATTATGACCATGATGTCTTTAGTTATCTGTGGAATAATTTATGATTTTTTTCCTGGAGCTCCCTTCATCTGCTTTGTTATTTCCATTGCTACCATTTCAGAAAGCTCAATTGGGTGGATTTTTATCTCTTCCACATGTCTGTCTTCTGAATTTGCTTTGGGCAAGCTAGAAATCTGGGGTTGCTTTTGTTTCCATGTCTTCTCAATTTTCATTATTATAAAAAAATGTGTTTTCTACTTTAATGCTTGTAAATTGCTGATGGTAGGTAACTTTACTACTAGTATTGAGACCTCCTTAGGAAATGATTACTTTTCAGAGATATCTTCTGGATGTATCTGGCTTTTTAATCTGTCTCAAAATTTTGCCGCTTCAATTTATTAGGGATGTGAAATTGCTGCTTATTTGGTCTATCACCCAGTTGTTTGTCACTAGACTATGGTATAGTTTATGAACCCCCCAGACAATTTTGGTGTTTGCATATGAGGAAGAATTACTGACCACAACAACTGTGTCTATTGTTATACTGATTATACTATAGTAGCATCAAGCACAGTCTAGAGATAAGACAATGTGGTAATTATTAATTTGCCACTTTTAACCATTGGTGCATGATTTGTAATTATATTAAAAATTCCAAAATAAATCAGAAAATTACGTACAGTAAATTTTTCCTCAATAGAGTGATTTTTACCACCATGGGACAACATTTAAAAGGGACAAGAGGAAAAAATAAAAAAAGAAAAGAAGAGAAAGAAATTAGAAGCCAGATTGAAGGACAAAGGATGATTACCCAAGCTTTGGAAATCTGGTGAAGAAGATAGGAGGGATAGAAAGAAGGGAAAAACAAAAACTATGTAAATAAGAAAGCTTAAAAACACTGTTCACACTCATTAAAAATTAAAAATGAATGAGAAAAAAAGAAATCAAAACAGGAGCAGAGAGAGAGAGAGAGAGAGAGAGAGATTTCCTTGTGATTCCAATTCCAAGCTTGTGGTTATCCTCTGGGGTCTCTTGTTTGTGGTAGTGTCTCACTCAGGGCTTGTCTCTGCTGCCACTCTCAGGCAGGCAAAGCCCAGATCTGTGCTGGGTGATCCCAGCAAGCCAGCAGTAGGAATGGGTGTGGTGCTAGTTCTGGTGCTTTCAACTCCACAGTCATGCAGGCTGATCCTGGCCTCTGGTTGTGGGTTGGGCCTGAGTTTTTCAGGCTACAATGCTTTGGATGTCACTTGCCAGCCTGAACTCAGCTCCCTGACCCTGGATGTCTCCCATGGTTAAGCCTCAGTCACTTACTGAGAGGAAGCCAAACCATGGCTGTTCCCAGGCCTGATCAGGGTCAGTTGTCCTCTCCCTGAAATGGCATCTAACCACACACTTTCTCCAGCAGGAGCCACTCCCCAGCTGTTGTAGTTCACAGCACCTGTTGCTGTGTTCCTCTGGTTCATTTCTCCATGGAGGCCTCTGGAGTCACTCACTTTCGCTGTGTCTGTAGAGTCAAACCTTCTCTGTCACACCACCTGCTAAGAGTCAGGGAGAAAGTGCAGTTCCTCCCCTCCCCCATTGAGACCTGTCTCTTCACTTCCCTGGGGGCTCCAGTTCTCTCCTCAGATCTTTCCTGGGACCCAAGGACCCACCTCCCTCCTTTTCTCCCCCTGGTTGTTACATTCCAGTGTATTCTGAATCTCAGAGAAGGTCCCTGCCTTCCCTTTCTCTCCTCACTCCCCTACCCTTAGTCCCCTGAACCCTTTCCCATTTTCAAAAGATCTATCCTTTGTGTATTTTGTCCTCACTTTCTAATATTCTTTTTAACTTTATTTTAGATTTTTTATAAGGTGTATCTTTCAGTTCACAATTGTTTCTTTAACTGTGCCTAATGTATCACTGCACTTATTTATTGAATTCTTTCAGTTTATTGAGGGTATAGTCTAGGATTTACTTATATTACATCTTTAATAGTTCTTATTCTTAGCTACAATTCTCAGCTTTTTATGTCTTTGAGCTACAATTCTCAGCCTCTTTATGTCACTGAGCCACCATGTTAAACATGATCATTTTAACATATGTATCTGAAAACTTCCCATTAGACGCAGCCCCTGTGGGTGTTTTCATTTTGTCTGTTGTTTCTCCTGGCCTTTAATCACATGGTCTCTTCTCTTTATTTATGCACTTTGCTATTTAAAATTATGTGCAGACTACTATGTTTAGGGAGATTATTTAGGGACTAGGAATGATTTGTCTTTTCCTAGAGAGGGCTTTAGTTTGTTCTTTGGCACTGCTTACACTAATACATGTTAAAGTAAATTCCAGAATTAACTACAAAAAGTAAATTATACTGTAACTGGAAACCTATAGGTTCTTTTCAGAAGAAGAAAATAAAGCACTTTATGGGGTAGCATTCTTCTGTGGTGTAAGAGCCTATCAGGGTGGGTGCGTAGTTGAGGGCAGGATGGTGCAATAGGGTTCCGGGACACTGAGCAGGGCTCATGGCTGATCTTCATCAGAGCTGGCCCTGGGAGTATTGGCCCTCAGGGGATCCCAGACCCCAGGCGGAAAGGCTCAGCCTAAGTGGCCTTCTTGTGCATGGCTTTCCGGTCCTTATGGATGTTATGCCCAGAGAAAGGCTAGGATCAGAAGGCTGCCTGATGCTGGGACATGTTCATGAGCTGTTGTGGAGCCTGCACGGCAGCTGGTGGAGCTGACCCTGGACAGGTGATACTTGGAGGTTCTGGATCCACTGCCGGCCAGTACTGGGACTCAAGCCCATTCCCAGGTCATCTGGGTCCCTTGTATATTCCCTCAGATCCTGGCCAGGAAGTTATCCTCTCACTTAGCCTCTGCTGGTGGCTCCTGGGCCAGGCTATTGTGTTCTCATTCAGAGGCATAGAGTAGTGCTGCATTCCTTTGGGGCCTGGGCCTTGATTGGTCCTTTCTGCCTCAGGGCACTTCTCTGGCAGCCCATGAGGGGTCTGGGTCCTACTCAGGTCCTGCTCTGTGGCCTTCCTGGGACTTTCCCTAGGTCTGCTGGGAGGAGCTTATGAGGGGGGGCTCAGGTTCTGGACTCTATTCCTTCTTTTTTTTGTTTTAAAGAAAAAAAAGAAATAACAGAAAAATCAAGAAGCAAACCAATCAAGAAAACAACAACAACAAAAGCAAAATGACAACAACAGAGAACAACAATAGCTATATAGTTTTTCAAAACAAGGTGATAGTAACTTAACAATGGTTGTTATATTGCATATCATTATCTTCAAAATAGTTGCTCAGGTTACCAGACACAGGAATAAAACAAAACAGTAAAATGGAACAAAACATTGGATTTCAAAAACAAGACAGAAGAAAATCCCCCACAGTTGCTAAAGTGTATATTGTTATCCTCCAAATACATGCTCAGACTACCAGCTTTAGGCCTGCAAAGTCAATCAAACAAGACAAGCATTACGTCATTTTTCACTTCAGTTGCTATCATCTCAACCTGACTTCCTCCAAATCAGCCCATTGCTTACAGGTGGAGGTGGGGGTTGCTCTTCTTGTCTCCCAGCCTGCACACCGGCTGGCTCACAAGAAGGTGGTGTTTGGCTCCTTGATTCTCTTCCTCCTCCCCATGGCAGCTGCCCCTGGTTCACTGGAAGGCATGGTTTTGTTTCTTGATTCTCTTCCTGTTCCCTATGGTAGCTGCTCCTGGCTCATGGGAAAGCATGCTTTGGCTTCTTGATTTTCTTCCTGTTCCCCATGGTGGCTGCTCCTGGCTCACAGGAAGGCATGGTTTGGCTTCTTGACTCTCTTTCCATTTCCCCTGGATTCTTTTCCTGAGTGAGCCTTCCAGGAGGTCTTGAGCTGACTACCACATGGGTGATCTCCTCCCAGGAGCTCCAGGCTACCACTGGCTTTTGACAGCTCCCTCCTCTATCTCCTTGTTCTCTGTAGCCAGAATAGCTAAGGGGCACCTGCCTGGCTCCCAGCTGCCCCCAGCAGCTGGCATCTAGATAGCTTTATTAGCTGGCCACAGGAGTTTCTATGGGGTCTGCCTGCCCTGTCCCCCTATCCTTCCTCTCTGTGTCCTCGTGGAGACCCTAGCCATGCAGGGAAGGGGTCTCTATATCTGTAGACATACTAGGGTGGTCAGACTGCTTGCAAGTGTGGGGATGGAGAGGGACAGATACAGGAGTGCAAGGGCTGCCAAGGCACTGTTGGGCCTTGGTACTAGGAAACCCTGAGCACACCCGAGGCCTAGGGTTTACAAAATAGTCTAGTCTTTTTTCTACTTCAAAAGGTGACCATTTGGCTCCAGAAATACCAACAGACCTGTTGCTGCACCAGGAAACTGAGGCTTCAAATTCTGATGGCCCAGGCATGGTACTTTAGGCTTATCCCTCCCTGTTCTGTCCCTTGCTTCTTGCTGGTGTGTCAAGTTGTCTTCATAGCACTGTTGAGGCACAGGCGACATGCAATATGTTGCATGTTGCTAAAGTGTACAGCCTGTTAAGTTTGATGTGTGGCTGCATGGTAAAGCTCTGTGAGATAGGACACATTTATTCCTAGACTCCTAGTGCCCTTTGCAGCCCAGGTCAGCCCTCTGTGATCCTCCATTTTGCTTCATGCAACAGAGATCCCACTGGGGAGCAGTGAGTGGGATTGTGGCTCATGCTCCTGGAAGGGGCTGATCCTACTTAGTGGAAGAGGCCGATGATCCTGGAAGGGCAGGCAAATGTGTTAGGGAGGTTATGGGGGCAGGAATGACTGCTGCCGGGCAGCAGTGGTGAGGGCAGAGGAGGGGGGCACATTTGGCACTGTGCCTCCACCTCAAGAGGCCCCTGACATCCTGTATGGAGCTCATCTTCCCTCAAGGGGGCCTTACCTCTCAGTCCCCACTGTTAGATATATTAGAGGACACAAGGGCAGCTCCACCTCTGCAATCTCTTACCTCTTCCAAGTGCATGAGAACTTCCCAAGGGCATTTATAGTGTTGTGACATGTCATCCAGCTTACCAGGTCATTATTGCAGACTTCTACTTTTTGTCAATATTGTTAATCCTCAACCTGGTTACATTAGAATGGAATTGAAGTCAAAACCACTTTCCTTCTTCATTTGCTTCTAAAGCCTCATATCTAGTGGGAAGAGGTGTGTTCCACTGGGAAGCACATTGGCTTTCATACTGCCAGGCTGAACCCTGGGCACCAGTGAGGGACCTGACTTCTATCTGGCTGCACAAGTTCAAAGTTGAGCCCAGTCTCTTCCCCCACTGCAAGCTCTGTGGTCATGAGAAAGTCTGTCCTTCCATGCCATAGCAAGTGTCGTGGGATAGATTTTTAAGTCTTCATCTGGTGCAAGCCATTGCTCCTGTTCTACTGAGGCACTGAATCCTTGGACCCTGCAACAAGGCCCACAGTGCTCGCCCAGGCAGCTTACCTAACACCAGCATCCTGTGCTAGGCCTCCTCTAGAGATGCAGGTTGTGGAGACATGGTTTAAACCAGCGGACCTCGCCTCACCATGATGTCAACCATAGCTATGCAGTCCAACATGACAGACCCAGCATATACTCCCTGTGGCCTTGATGGTGAGTACACACTGTCTGCCTTGCTATAGACAGTGACATGCTGATGTGTTTCAGCATGAGCTGAGATGTGGCCCCACCTTGTACATGCTGACCGTGAATACTCACTCTGGGTTTCGTTAACTCTCCCCACCTTTATATCCAGGCGAGAGATTCTGCTCTGAGGACAGGCTGATGATAGCTGGAGTTAGGGAGGACTAGAGTGCTGGTGCCCCAGCTGCAGTGTCTTTGCTGTGGTTTGGATGCATGTCTCCTAAAGGTCCACATGTAAAGACTTGGTCTCCAGGGTGGTTCCACTGGGAGGTGCTGTGGACCTTTAGAAGGTAGGGCCTCATGGGCCTCAAATGCCCTTAGGACATTTGTATGCACTTGGAAGAGATGGGAGGTCCTTTGCTCACTGGGTTGTGCTCGAGTGGAAGATTGTGAGTCCCAACATTCTCCTTCCTCCTTTTTGCTTCCTAGATCATTATATGAGCAGTTAGCACTGCCGTGTGCTCCCCATCACTGCTTTGGCACCCTCAGCAGACATACAACAGGCTTCCTGATTGTGGACTGGAATCTCTAAAACCAAGCAGCTCAAACTAACCTTTTTATTTTATAAGTTTATTTTCTCAGGTATTTTGTTATAGGGATGGAAAGCTGACTAACAGTCCTGACCAGCAGAGCACCCCTTAAAGAGGCTATACCAGGGGAACAGTTAGAGCTTAAATTGTGATGAAAGGTTTGTGCTATTGTTAAACTATGAAGGCATTGACATTTATGCAGAACTAAAATAATTTGAAGTTAAGGGTGTCTTCTAAACAATGCTGCTCTCAGCAGCCATATTTCGTCCTGGGGAGATGGGGACAATCTGGGGCCCCTGTCATCAGGTGATGTGCTAGGATACACAAAGATAAGTTGACCAATACCAGCCTGGTCCTGGGATGTTCATGGTGTTGCTGTGTGTTAGAGCTTCTGTGAATCTAGTGCACAACCTCGGTGAATTTGGGCCACAACTTGGGAAGGCTGTCTGCATCCTCTGTCCTGGGTTTTGGAGGACTAATCATGGGCCAAGTGCATCTGTGCTCAACCCATTGGCCCCACAGCCCAGGAGGCCATGGGCAGTGGGAGGTACTCACATAAATCTCTGCCCCTTCCAGCACTCCCTCCTTCTAGGCCAACAGGGGTCAACTTGGTGGGGCCTGCGATGGCACAGTAATTCTGTTCCCCACCCCCTGAAGCCTGACCTAACCCACAGTGGGAATGGGTGTCTTCCAGCAGTGGCCCAAGGATGGATGTCTCTCATGCCTGGCCTCTTTGGTTCATTTCTTGCTCTAGCCATTCCTTTGAATGACTGAGGGTGTCACATGGCTGCTCAGCTTTTGCCTTGAGACCTTCCAACTTGGCCCCTCTGCCCTAGTATGACCTCCCCAGAAGCCCACCAGGGCCCTGCCTCCGCCCTGCACCGTGTGTCTGGTGTTCATCCTATCTTCTTTCTCCTACTCCTGCAGATGCAAAGCTGGCTTGCATCAGGGCCAGAGGCTCTGCCATTCCTAACTCACAGGCTACAGAACAGTTTTTGGTTGTGACCCTAATGAGCAACATTTCAGCCTCACAATGATTCAGGAAGCCAAGGTGTTACTGAGGTCTTTAGACTCAAATGCAAATCCTGGTAACAGCCATGGTGGAGCAAGTGTCATGGGAGGATCTGTGAACTTTGGGAAGGGCTCAGCAATCCTCAGGGCCAACAGATATACCTTGCCCCAGGCTGAAGACCGTGCAGAACCTGGCAATATGCACCCAGAGACACTAAAGGTATCAAGGACAGATGGAAGGACTAGACAAGCTTCCTGCAGGTGCCTCAATTTCCTGGGACACTAGAACCCAGAACAACTCAGAAGCCCCCAGGGCAGCTACCTATGCAAAAGAATCTGCATGCTGGTCCCATGTTAAGGCTGCTCCTCAGCCCACACCCTCTGACAAATAGGTCAGTCTTCTGAGTTGACTGTCCTTCCCAGGGGCCCAGAACTGCCCTTGGCCTCCTGCATCTCTTAGAATCTCAGGGAGGCAGGCTATTGCCCCACTCCTTACTAGAAGTCCCAGGGGCATCTCAGGTACTGAAAGCCCTCACAGAGATGACTTATTCAGAGACTGTTCAGAGGGCTTCATGGAAGAGTTAGCGGCCAGAGAGATGCTCTTAATCTACCTAAGCAGCTCTGGCACCTAAGTGAGCAGACATGAGACCTGTCTGGAGATATAGGGCAACTTCCAGGAGAGAGAGCAGCTGCCTATGTGGCCTACAGACCTCTGGGGGCTTCCTCAGCTACAATCACCACAGAGGAGCCTGTTCAGATCCTTCTGTGCCCTAAGGCACAGGTGATTTTCACTTTCTCTTATACTCAGGTGATTAAACGTGTCACAGCTTCCCTGTGTGGTAGAGATGTCCCCTCTGTGAGTTAGTACCTGTACAGAGAGAAGGGGGTACCTCATACTGTTTCTTTCGAGAGTGCACGTGTGCAGGCACGCACATTTGCACATGCACACATGCAACAACCCTCACAAACACATCCATCCCCAAACACAGGCACACATATCCTCACATACTTTCAATCATGCATGTTCATATCCATAGGACCCATGCACAACTCACAAAGACACAATACATACATACAGGCAGTATACCCACACATACATCCACATGGACACTCACGAAAGAAAGAAGGGGCACAAAAAACACCCAAGACAGCGGGTTGTGGGCTGCTCTCCTAACCCATGTGCTGTGGGGCCTGACTCCATGTTGGGTGCTCCTCCATGCAGTAATTCTGTGAATCTTTGTATTCCCCAATCAGGACACACACAGGGCACATGTCATAACACTGGTCTCAAGTGGGTTTAGTCACAAGGCTAAATCAATATCAAAACACGATAAGATTCAATATTTAATGCTGCATTTTCTTTGGTTGAATGATGAGGTGCCCTCTTTGTTCTTCCAGGGGCATGGAGGGCAGAAAGGATGTGAGGGGCCACAGCTCAATGGAGCAGCCTGGATGGAGTCCCAGCCCCACTTGGACCACTGTCCCCTGTCAAGGGCAAGAAACACACACAGGATGCTATTGACCAGCCTCACCAAGGACAAACAACGCAAAATACTGTATTTTCATCTGGACGGTCTGCGTCTACAGTGAGCACACAGCATAGCGCTGGGTTCTGTGTGTATCAGCTACGGAAGCAGGTGACAAGCCTGGACAGTAACAGGAACTTAAACCACCCAGAGGTCGTTGGTTGTCTGTTGGTGGACCTGTAAGGACACATGGGGTCTATGTGGGTGCAGTGAGCTGCAGTAAGTCACAATGTCACAGATGAGTTTATAAGTGTCAGGGCTGACAGGCTCTTTACTCAGATACTGAGCACTGGGCTCCGGATGGCACTTCCCACTGCAGCGCTGAAGAGTGTGCCCACCTTCAAGGTGCCGCAACATGCCTCATGCGCTCCCCTCCGAGGCATGCTTTGGGCAGCTTCTGCTCCTGGTGAAGCCACCTGCCCCAACAGTGGAGCACACTGACGAGTCACAGTGACACACTGATCCCGATGCTGACATGAGCATCTGCAGTGAAAACCCAGGGGTTGAAGTGGATAGAAAACACATGTGTGTGGGTTATGTGTAAATGTGTGTACGTGTGTGCATATTTGTATACACTGCAGTGTGTGCAAATGTGTGTTGCACAGGCAGATACATACAGGAATGCATGTGTGTTTTGTACTCTGTGCATACATACACTCATACACATGCCTGTTCTGCAGGTGTGTGCATGTACACTTTGCAGTACATGTGCATGTACCTGTCTGTACATGCACACGTTTGTGGTATGCACCCTGTGTGAATGTGTGTGTCCAAGTGTGTCATGTATGCATATGTGCTTATGTACATGTATATGTGTGTACCTGTGTGTGCACACGTGTCATGGCTGAGAGGAGAAAGGAGGGCCCGTGCACAGTCCCATGGGCGTGCCCTTTGAACACAGGTGCTCCAGCCTCAGTGGGGACTCTTCCTAGGGACAGGCTATGTCTTTTCAAAAAAGGCTCATTGTCATCAATATCTGCCCTTTGAGTTGGGGCTTTGTACCCAGATGAAAATGAAAAAAGAAAAGTAAATTTTGTCTCTGATAACTATCACACCCCAGTAAGCTCCTCTTCTTTCTGGAACAGGGAAATGCCCACGGTGGAGTAGAATCCAGTCCAATCCCAACAGTGGCTGCATCTGGAAGCTGAGTCTCCATTAAGAAGTGTTTGGGCATCTGCATGGGCCCCCAAGAGATGTGGCCAGCCTTCCGAAGGCTGGCAGCCATTGGCTGCTTTCCTTGCCTACATCTCCAAAGGTGGTGAGGGGGCCCCACCCCCAGCATCTAAGATGCTCTCAGGTCGTCAGGGGGTTAGGGTTAGGTGAGCTGGCAGAAGTGCCAGGGGAGGATGCTGGTGTGACACAGACACAAGGAACCGGAAGGGACCTGTGGAAACTGCCCAGTGGGAGAATGTTCTTTATGACTGGCCACCTAGGATCCTGGAACAAAACTTAACATACGTGTGTACACGTGCACATACACACACATACACATGTGTGCGCGTGCACACAATGACAGGAAACATAAGATAGAGCCTCTGGTGAGGTTGCCTGGATCACCACCCAGCAATACAGCATGGGTGCAGGGCCCTGGGGTCTGGGGTGGCTTCTTTGATACAATCCTGTTTTCTGTTCCTGGGTCACCCTGGAGATGGGATGCTATGAACAGAAAGTAGGTGACAGTATGTGGACAGCCACATCCCACTTTGAGACTAACATTGGCAGGTGTGGCCCGAAGCATTTTCTTGCTGGAATCTTTCACAACAAAGAGCACATCGCTCTAAGGTGTGAGCTGCTCCTGAAAGGCTTGGTCATTTTGGGGAGCCTCCCCACCAACCTCATGTGGCAATGGGCCCACTTTTTGCTCTGAAGCTCCTCCAGGGACATGGTGGCACTGGTGAGGGTGATGTATTCTTGTCCGTATTACACGGTAGTTTCATTTTTCCAGGGCCCTGTTCGGATATTGCCTGTCCCGTCGGTGCTGAACGACAGGCCTTCTTGAACAGTGCCCTTTAGCATCCCATTCTGGCTGGGGCCACCAAATGGCAGGGACTGTGTCCTCTGGAGCATCTCCAAGTGGGTGGGGCCTGGAGGCAGCCTTGGGGGGCAACCGTAGAGTGCAGGACTGGTGTTACTGCCCTCAGGCTGGCTGACCATAGGGAAAGGGTCACCCTGGGCACAGCAGGCCAGTGTGTGCACCCCCATGGGGCCCTCAAGAGAGCTGGGGGGACTGTCTGTGCGTGAGCTGTGGGGGCTGCCATCTAGGCTGGAGGGGATGTGGTAGGCATACTCATGCTCAGCGGCAGCTGCCGGGTGCTGGCTGAAGTAGTGAGGCTTAGTTCTGCCCTTGAGGCACCTGTGCAGGTTTGGGTTGAAGGCGTCCTCCTCAGGCATGTGCACGTGGGCCTCCTCCTCCATCAGCTGCTCGCAGTGCATCTTGGCACAGCAGGGGGTGGCTGGCGAGAGGCAGCTGACATGGCCCTGGGCAGCCTGCAGGTTGGTCATTTTGCAGTGGCCCGTGGGTGGGTGGCCAAAGCCTCTTGGGTTCCCAGGGCCTGGTGAGTCTTGCAGGCAGGTGTGGCCCAGTATGTCTCCATTGGCATCAAGTGCAGGATGAGTGCTGGGCTTGGTGGTGGACGTGTCCCCACGGGAAGGGCAGCAAGACCACCAGCACTGCCACACGTCCTCCCGCTTGGCACAATGATGGATGAGCACGAAGAGCCCCAGAGTCACACAGAAGGCGCCATATAGACAGCTGAAGATCATGTCCAGGAAGTGACCCTGAGACACAGCCAATGCCCCGAAGGTCCACGTGGCTGTGAACAGGAGCAGTGTGAAGGCGGCGGCCCGCAGCTGAGCCTTGAATGAGTGCTCGTTCTGCAGCTGTGAGGCCAAAAGGGCGTCACAGGCAGTTGGGGTACTGGGCCGCATCCCACGGCAGTGGCCTCCCTCTGGTACTGCCAGCCGCTGCTGCTCTTCCGCGCGCTCTCTGAGCTCATACCTGCGCTCAGGGTGGCGCCGCAGCTGGATGTAGGTGCCAAGGAAGTACACACAGGTGACCAGGGTGATGAAGGCGGCAGGCCCATAGAATGCGCCCAGGCTGGGCTCCCAGGCCATCCAGCAGCTGCGAGGAGATGCCGGTCAGTGTGGGCCTGGTTGGGTAGACTAAGGAAGGTTTCTATAGTGTGTTGTATTAATTTTGTGGGAAGAAAACAGATGGCAAAGGGAAGAAGCCAAAGCATCTGAGACCAGTCAGAGGAGAGGTACAGGTATTAGCTAATGGAGACAGAATTAGAGCTATCATTGGTAGCTCAGATGTCACCAGATGGGAATCTGGGGCCTGATGTCAGCCCTGCAAGCCTGGGAGGTCAAGGGAAGTGATAGGAAAGTAACCCAGACTGGAAGAAAGCAGAAGTAGAGGTGATGGATGGGGGCTGAAGTGGGGGGGGGCTGGGGGAAGCACTGGGGCATGAGCCGCAGGGCTGGAGGTTCTGGGCCACAGGGAGAGGGCGGGTGTGGTGGTCAGAGTGTGAGGAAAGTCTGACCAGAGCTTTGAGTCTGGTCAGGCCGTGAGGTGGGGTGGGTCTGTTCCCGCTCAAGGGTCGGGTGTCCATTCTCAGCTGACCTCAGGGGTGCTGCTGAATCACTGTCTGTGAGACCCTTTCTAACTAAAAAAAACCAGGCCTTTGGTGTCCAGGCAAAGAGATTTAGCAGGAAACTTTGAGGAGGAAGCAGCTGTACACACCCAGGGGAAGGGGAGGGGAACCGTAACTCTGAGTGGCCCCTTGGGCCCAGGGCTTGCTGCTCCTTTCTCACCAGGGGCACCTTGGGAAAAGTCATGGACCAAAACTGACATCCCTGGATGCTTGTGGAGACCAGCTTTCCCCCACCCAACATCTGGGCATGGAAATAGTCAAGTCCTTCAGGGTTCCTGCCCACCCTCCCATCCTCTACTGTCATATGAGTGGCTAGGATTCAGTACTCACTATGCTGTGTCTTCATCTTCAATCCCATAATTACTGATGTTTGTGGCAGCCGTGACCCCACAGATGATGAAAGGGATGCCTCCACTGATGAGGTAAAACCTGCCAGAGAGTACAAGGCATTGAATTCTTGGGAATACCTGAGTCCACTGCTGTCTTTGCTTCCTTGGTACAAACAGATGGCTGAGGAGTCCTGGGCCAAGGAGCCCCTCAGGATAGAGAAGCACAGGCCTGATGGAGGAGTCCTGGCCACTCAGCTGCCTGGTGGGCTGGCTGGTGCTTGTGGGAGGGATGGGCCTGTGGCAGCTCCAGGCTGCTGCAGACTCTGCGAAGACCTTACAAGGATCTTGGTGGAGGCGGGTCAGCCACAGAGGGGTAGAGCGAGTGTATCCCTAGTAAGGACAAGTTGTTGGAGACACTGAGTGGGGTCACCTAGATCCCTTGGGCCAGGTGCTGGTGACTCAGTTTGGTTCCTTCTGGATTCATCCTCAGCCAGAACCCAGGTAAAGCTCCTCCTCTTTCTGAGTCAGCTTCTCTGGATCAGTCACTGGCCAGTGACCCCAAAATCTCAGGATGAAGTATTAAGGCCCATTTAGCCCTCTGCAGCTCCTGAGGCAAGTTGTTCTCCCACAGGCCAGTGCCCTGGAGGGACAGCATTCACCCCCATCAGAGTTACAGGACTTCGCCAAGGACAACCAAATGTTAGTCACACCCAGCAAAGAGCTTGTGTGCTTTGAGTGTGGGGCTGAGAGCACACTGGTTGTGACACCAAGGGCATCCAGTGATGGCTCCTCTGCCCAGCCATGGGTGACTTATTGAAAAGGCCACTTTGGGGCCCATTTATGAGAATCTTCACCTCCTAGGATTCTGTAGCTCAGAAAATGACCTTCAAGAATGGAGGTGAAGGCCAGGGATTTAGCTCAGTGTTGTAAGCGCCTGCCTGGCAAGCATGAGGTTGTGAGCTCGATCCCTGGTATCAAAAACAAACAAAAAAAAACCCAAAAAATAAAAGAATGTAGGTGAAACAAAGACATTTCCTGATAAAAATGTAACTGAAAATTTTTCCTTAGCCAAACTGCGCTTTGAGAAATGTTACATGTAGTTCCTTAATCATAGGGGTGTTGTACCTAGGGGAAGCTTGGGTCATCAGAAATGATAGAAATATTAATTACTGGGTTACTGAAAAATTTTTTCTCTTAATACTTTCAAAATACTAGGAACCATCATGTTAAGTGAAATTAGACTCAGAAAGCTAAAAATGCTGTTTCCTCCTCTTTCGTGAGAACCCAAATAAATGAACAAATAAATGAATAAAATAAAGGAGAGATGACAGGAAACCAAAAGATAGATTTTTGGAGACAGGGAAGGATATAGGTGGGGAATAAAGGGAGAGGCAGTAACGGGATTGAAAAGGATCAAGACATGTTACCAGCTTCCCCAAACCAGCTCCATCATTTTGTAGTACTAATATGCACCACTAAAAATATATACGATTGCTTAAAGGGAGAATTTTAACATCACCGTGTGACATTTATAATTTATATAGGGATGACATATAGTAGGGTGCAAAAGAAGCCGGAGGGAGGTCCTAAGTTAACGGTTCCTCTACTTTACACAAGTCAGTAGCTTTATACTCTACATGGATTGTGAAGAGGTTGTGCACTTTAATCCCTGAAGTCTGCAAGATATTATTAGAGAAGAAGCTCTAAATAAAAACAAAAAATTAAAACAATGCAAAAGAAGGAAGAAAAGGAGGGTTGAACAAAAACAAAATAAAACAAGAATTAAAGAGATTTAAAATAGAAAGAAAATACTTACCATGTTATTGGTTGATTGTAGCTTTGTTCCACATTGAACCTGCCTCACACTGTGGTTTTGTCCTATAAAACTCCCTTGAGAAGCAAGGTCCCTGGCCTCTCACTCAGGACCCCTTCTGTCTCTCTTAGACAGAAACTTTCTTTCTCTCAATAAATACTGCTTATTCTTAAGAAGAATACAAAGAGTAAAATTCACACCCAATTCAAACCAAAATTCTATTAAATCTGAACAGATTAAAAGCTCCAATTCAAAGGCAGAGACTGTCAGAATGGGGGGAAAAAGATCCAGCTATGTGTGGTCTACAATAGAAATCTTTAAATATGAAGAAACAGAATGGATAAAAAAAGCCATCTGCTCTCACCCATCGTGAGCCCCAAAAGGCTAGTGTAGTCAAATTATCACCAGATAAAGTGGGTTTTGTGGCACCAAGAAACAGGTGGCATTCTCTCATGATTGCTTGTCAGGGTGTACCCAGTAAAGGGCTTCAAACACCTGGACCAAAGTAGACAAGGAGAAAGGAGACATACGTGATTCCAAAAACATAACTGGGGACCCTGTGCCTCTCTCTTAACTGTTGATAGGACACTTAAGCGAAACATTGGTAAAGGAATAGAGATAGGAAGGATATCAACTGATTTCACCCAACTGCTAAAGAACATCACACGTGACATTCTTTTCAAATGTAAGGGGCTTATTCACCATGACAAACGACATGATGTGCCACGAAGTGAACCTTAAAAAATACAAGACTTAAAATCATGCAGAGTGTATTTTCTAACTACAACTAAATTAAATAAGAAATTAACAACAGCATAACTAGAGAAAACACAAATGTCTGTAGAATTAACAACAAACTTGTTAATAATTCATGGATCAAAAGAGAAATCACAGGAGAATCCAAAAAGTATTTTAAGTAGAATGGTTTAAAAAATACAACATACCAAAATTTCTGGGATATAGCTATAGCAGAGCGTACAGGGAAATGTATAGCTTTAAACGCTTGTGTTTGAAAAAAAAATGGAAACATCTAAAATTCAGTGACATAAGATTACAGTTTAACAAGATAGAAAAATACAAGATCAAAGAGGACCCAAAGTAGCCAGAGGAAGCAGATGATAAAGATAAGAGAATTGTGAAGGATGATTCCTTGAAAACAAACAAACAAATAGACAGACAGAAGAAGCCCCTCAAAAAACCATACCAAAAACTCTTAGCAAGAGTCAGTAAGAAAAAAATACAGAAGACAAATTACCATTATTAAGAAACAGGAGTTGATGTCATATACCCTACAGATATTGAAAAAATAATAAAATGGTATAATAAATAACTACATACCAATAAAGTCACAAACTTTGATGAAATTCATAAATTCAAATCCATAAAGTACAAATTGGCAAAATTAAGTAAGAAGAATTAGTCCCGGTATCCAGTGTCTAATAAACACCGACTCAATATCTAGAAACATTTAACGGGCAGGTTGGCTGGGAAGTCTGACCACATACACACCAAAGGAAGGACACCACTCTCATACACACTCTGCAAAGGGAGACACCTCTTAATTTCTTTACAAGGTTACAAGTGTCTGATCTCAAAACCAAACACAGATACTAAAACAAAGGTACTGTACTATCCCTCATGACCACAGATGTTAGTTCCTCTAATAAAGCATCAGCGAATGAAAGCTAGGAACTTTATGCAAAGGCCAAGCATTATGCTTTCGCTGAGCTAAAAGATGCAAAGCTAGTTTGTAATTCACAGAAATCCGTGAACATTGTTCAACATATGAACACAGCACAGTATGATCATTCAATAGGTGCAGGAAAAGGTAACATTCCTCAGTTCGTAAACTGCATTCACAGAAAACTTGATACTAGATAACACTCGAAGTAAGCATATTTTTGTTTGCAGATAACATGACTGATTACATGAAATATTCTGTGGAATGTACTACCATTAGCATTAGGAAGTGAATTTAGAAAAGGAGTAAGGGTAGTATATAAATATATGTTTTATATTCATATATTAATAGGAAACCATTGGAAAATAAAAATGTTTCACAATGGCATGAAAAGCATAATCACAATTGTAATCCCGGCTGATTCTCTTTTTGCGACGGTTGAAAAATCTACTCTAAAATTTATATGAGGATGTAATTGACATGGAATATTCAGAGCCATCTGGGAGGACTCACATCATCAGACTAAAGACTTTCTGAAAAGCCACAACTATCAAGACAGTGTGGTCCAAGCGGAAGTACTATCGAAAAACCAAAAAGCAAAAAACAGTAACACCCGCCCCCCCAAAAAAACAGAAAAGAGCACAGTCATTTAGAAAGAGTCCAAGATAGAACCACAGACACACAGGAGTCATCCAGAGTAGACTCAAAGTCACACAGTAGAATGATTTTCTGTTAAGCCATCAAACTATGTGATGAGGAAAGGGCATTCCTTTCGACAGTGGCAGCAGACAAGAACTTGACTCAATCTACGCTGTATGAAAACTTGCTATGGGTGACTCATAGATAGACCTATAAGGAAAAGGTCAAAGCCTGAAGATTTATGGAAAAACACAGGAGAAATTATCGAAGTGTGGTGATAGGAAGAGGGTTTTCCAGTGTATCACAGAAAAAGTGTAAGTAGAAATGAAAATCTGAAATGAAAACTCTAAAAAGAATTAAAAATCCAGTGAAAATGAAGATTTGAGAAGTTACTTCCTCAGTTAAGATATCTAAATGACCAATATGCACAGGAAAAAGTGCTCAAGGTTATGAGTCACCAGGAAATGAAAAATGAAACCATATTTTCTGGAGGTGTCACCTCACAGCCCACAGTCACTAACATGAAGACCAATCACTTCACTTTTGGAAGGAGAGTGGGGCAACTGGAGCGCTCCTCTCCCAGTGGATAAAAGGGTTCAATCTGAAAGCACAGACCCACCCTGTGACCCAGAGACTCAGCCACAGGAGTTTACCAGGGAGGAGTGTAAATGAGGCAGAGGATTTCCGGGCATGCCAGTCTGGCTGGCAAACAGGATGTCCCCTGTCAATTGCAAAGATCAGGGACAGAGGCCAAACGACAGGATGGGACCTGTCAATCACAGTCAGGATACATGGGCGGAGCTACTTCCCAGGTACCAGATCCCAGGGGGGTATACAAAATGACGGCCACTGACTTTGCAGCCTCTGCCATCTTTCTGTTTTGCTCTCTTCCTGCTTCTGTACTGGCCCATCCTGGGTGCACAATGTATTTTCATCTTTCTCTTTTTCCCTTTTCTTCTTTATCACTATTATTTTTTATTTTTTCTGTTTTTTTTTTTCTTTCCAGAGTTTTGCCATGTAGTTCAGGCTGGTCTTGAACTCTGTTGCTTGTGCTGGCTTCAAACGCAAGACAATCCTCCTGCCTCAGTCTACCAAGTGCTGGGATTATAGGTGTAAGCCACCAAAGCCTGCTGTTCTTCCCTTTCTTCTCTCTTTCTCTCTTCTTTTTTTCTCTCTCTCCCTCCTTCCTCCTTTCCTTTCCTTCCTTCCTTCCTTCCTTCCTTCCTTCCTCCCTTGCTTCCTTCCTTCCTTCCATTCTTCCTCTCTCTCTCTCTCTCTCTCTCTCTCTCTGAGACAGGCTCTTGCTGTATAGTTCAGGCTGGCCTTGAACTCACTATGCAGCACAGGACTGGCCTCTAACTTGCAGCAAGTTTCCTGCCTTAGCCTCCCAAGTGCTGATATTATAGGCATGTGCCACCAGGCTCAGCTCCTTTACCTTAAATAAAAGTTGCATTTACCTGTTCATTGGTTGTCCTGGCCAATTCTTTGAGTGAGACAGAAAGAGTCTGGAACCACTGGACACTGTGCCATCTGGCAACAAAAATGTACAAGCACTGAAAGACTTGAGCCAGAGCTCACACAGATTTCCAAACTGGAGACAGGCAGGTGTTCAATACCTGGAAATGGATGATACCATGGAACATACGCAGCAGGATGGCCCCTAAATATTCTGAGCTAAAGAAGTCTCAGGCAATAGGGCACATGCTGCAGTAATTTGATTTTTCTTTCCTTCTCTCTTCTTTCTTTCTTTCTTTCTTTCTTTCTTTCTTTCTTCTTTCTTTCTTTCTTTCTCTTTCTTTCTTTCTTTCTTTCTTTTTCTCTTTCTTTCTTTCTTTCTTCTTTCTTTCTTTCTTTCTTTCTTTCTTTCTTTCCTTCCTTCCTTCCTTCCTTCCTTGCTTTCTTCTCTCTCTCTCTCTCCCCCCCCCCTTTCTTGTGGTGCTGGGGCTGAAACCTAGTGCCTCTTTTATGCCAGGCAAATGGTCTGCCATTGAAACACACTCTCAAGTGATTTTATTTATAGAAGCTGTAAGTCAGGCAAAATCAGTCTATGATGGAAAAGAATCACAGTGGTTTCTCTGGGGGCAGATGGAGCTGCCTAAACTGGTCTTGAGAGAAAGTTGTCAGAATCAAAATAAAACAAGCAGCTGCACAGAATGACGCTACCTATAATCTCAGTGGCTCAGGAGGCCAAGGCAGGAGTATCACCATGCTGGAGGACAACCTTGGCAACTTAGTGAGCCGCAGTCTCAAAATAAATAATAAGGATGCTGGGGAGTAGCTCATTGCCAGTGTCCTGGGCTTAATCCCTAATATCAACCCACCAACAAACAATCCAATGCACAAAACATAAACGGCTAAAGCAGCAGGCAATGAAGGAGGCAAAACTCACGCATGTGCCTGATAACCAGGGTCATCACAAAGGACTGTGCCAGAGGCGTCAGCCTGTGCAGTGCTCATCACACCTTGCAAAAAGCTCTTCCCTGTGGATGCTATCCAGCCACTGCTCAGTCTTAGGCTGGCGCCACCCTTGTTGAGCTTTGCTGTCAAGGATTACCATTTCACAGTATCTGAGGTTTTCCTCCTTACTCCCCCTAAAACTTCCTCTTGCCCTTCTCCTTCAGCAAACTCTCCTTCCCCAATGATCTCATTTTCAGAGAATCTATCCTTGACTTTTCTTTAGATGACTTGATTGAATTCTCTGTGTTGGTTGGCATGGATACCTGCTGAATTCAGTGTGTGTGTGTGTGTGTGTGTGTGTGTGTGTGTCTATCTGATGCATTTCACCATGAGTAAATTGAGCTCTAGCCTGACTAACAGCTTGGGGGCCTGCCACATGTCAGTGTTCTGTTGTTCTGAACATGTTACACCAACTTGCTTATTCACCTGTTGGTCTCACCACAAAGGCAGGGACCTCACTGACCCCAGGCAGTTAGATTGCTCCAGTATATAGCAAGCACCAAAAGCCACAGGATGGGTAATGATTCTGGCTTTCCTGGTGAAATCAGGTGTCACAGGAAGTCCTGGACTTGCCACAGGGATGATTCAAGGCTGTGAGCCTCCATGGGCTTTCTCTGTGGCCCACCATGAATATACACACACAAGACCAGTCAAGAGAGAGGGCAATTTGCCAGGAAACAGCCCAATTTCAATGACAATGTACAGAACAAGCAGGGCCACCAGGCCAGTGAGGGGCTGTCCTAGGGCGGAAGGCTTGGGCATTGCTCCTGCTGATTACGGAGGGAAATAAGGACAAATGCTTTTACATAGAATTCTCTGGATGGAAAGAAGGGCGTGAATGAACTACGTCTCCATGATAGCAAGTAGGAGCTGCCAGCATGCACCCCAGCAGGCTACAGGACAAGGTGGCAGGAAAGTGTCTGGGTGTTCATAACACTCACAGGAACATTTCACAGGGGAGCTTGCTTGGGGCTTGGCCCAAAACAGTCCTGTCGAGAGTTTGTTTCAGCTGTTGGGCTGCAGAAGGCCAGCCTGGGCTTGGCTGCCCAGGTCTCACTGACCCGATGTCACACATGGGGCCTCTGTCTGACAGTAGCATAGGAGGCCCCTGGGGGTCCTGCCGCTGTGCACAGAGAATCTCAAGACCTGCTCAGAGCTTGCAGAACCCCATGATATCTACCCGGCCTCTGTGGCTCTGATTATGAGGTCCCCCTTGATATCCCTTACAGGCACTGGGCAGCCATGTGACAAGAATGACACGTCTTGTTCTGATCCAGGGGCAAACCTGGGGGCCAACCCCCTTGTGGCCTCAGGACCCATGGTAGCCCTTGGGAGCAGGTCCGCTGGCATCCCAGGCTGGATGGAGTAAGCCAGTGGCTACGTGAAGGACAGCTTATCCATGTGAGTCCCACCTTGGCCACTCGGCGTTGTCCATGCCTGCTTTTCCTTTAGCTGCTAACCTTCCCTCAGGGAACTCACATGGATCCCTCCATGCACTGCAGAGAAGCTGTTGCCACCATCAGCTCAAAGGGCACATATCATGCATAAATGGTGGCCAAGGCAGTAGCCCCTCCTCTGTGCTGCTCCAGTTCCCTGCCACCAGGCCTTGCCAGAGCAAGGACTGCAGTTTTTGTGGCTGCATGTACACCCAAGTTTGGTCAGCAGAGGGCGCAAGAGGCCACCGCAGTTGCCTCCTGGCCCAGTCATCTTTTTTCTTGTTGAGACTGCTGGGCTATCATAAATGTGGATGTCTGTGAAGTCCTGTCTTGTCCGGTGACTGTCGTCCTGCAGTCCATAGTGGACTCTTTGCATTAACCTCAGCTTCTGCTTTCTGGGCACCCACTTTGCTAAATTCTCTCCCACAGGGTCTGGTCCCCAGTTTGGGCAGCTCCTTCCTTGGGAAGTCTCTCAGGTGTCATGGTTACTTGAGTGTCACCTTATTTTATACTAAACACCACATCGAGCTGTGAGAAAGTTTCTGTCTTCTAACTATAGCAACCCTAACCAGCATAGCACAGATGCCTCTGGTCTTTAAGAACTGCCTTGCCTCATCCACCCCTCTGTGCTCAGGTCTCCTGGGGTACAGAGCAGGTGTGGTTCTCTGTGTCCAGCTGCTGAGGGTCAGACTGGCCTCTTCCTAAAGGGAGATGGTGGGGGAAATTTAACTCTCAGCCAAACTCTCATCTCTTAGATATCAGAAGAATGGTCCTCACTATGAGGCACAGAAATTCAGAGGGCAGTACGGATAGCATTACACAGACAGGGCCACATGGAGAGAGCTACACAGATGGAGCAGTAGGGCCACAGCATACCCTCATCTGAGGACTGATGAGACAGTGCTAGGACCAGTCCTGAGCAGACAGCCATTTCACACCGAGGACATGGGGCATGTGTATAGCAGGAAGAGGGCTGGTCCCATCAGTATTTGATTGGGATAAATAAATGATCACATTCAAGACTAGGCAACTGGCTCCTGTACCAGTTGACTAATGCTTTCTAAAGATGTCCATTTCCGGTAAGTGCACACCCTTCTATGGCAAAAGGGACTTTGCTGATGTGATTATGTGACAGATCCTGAAGTGGGGACATTGTCCCAGACTGGGTGGATCTGGTGTGATCACCAGTCAGCAGAGGAGAGGGGAATGTCCATGCTATTGGCCTAGAGGATGAAGGGAGAGGACAGAGCCAAGGAGTGCAGGCACCAAGGTGGCCCCTGGAGGCTGGAGGGCTGAGAAGGTGAGGCCTTCGCTGGGGCGTCCAGCAGGAAGCAGCCCTACCTACATCTGGATTTTAGTCCAGTGGACTGACCTTGGACTTCTGACCTTCAGACTGTTGCATAAAGCCACTAAGCTGTGGGCTGCGTGACAGAAACCACTGGAAACTGAACTAATCCTCCCATTTATGCAATAATCAGGTGGGTAGGGAGGAGCTGAGTGTGAGGATCAAACTCCTCAGGTGAAACACCAGCACAAAACACATCAGCACCATGAACTTTTTTTTTGTAAAAGCTGACTGAGTAGAAGCAGGGGTCTGCTGTGCAGCCACTAGAAGACTGATATAATGCTGGCTCAGGCCATGCTGGCCAATGAGGGCCAGACAGTGGCCAAGAGAAAAGGCGAAGAGGCTCCAGCAGACACTTTCCAATAGTGGGGAGAAGTGGTGGTGCTCATGGGAAGTGTTGCCTAAACCCGGTGAGAACGCACCGTGGAAGGACACCAGAGCAGGTGGGTGCAGCACTAGGAGCCTCCCCAACCAGTTGGGGTCCATGGAAAATGAGTAACACTGCTTTGCAGATGGTTACAGCTGAAGGCTGCAAACATGTGACACAGACGCAAACAGTGACAGGAGGGCCGACGAGCTGCCGTGCATGGTGAATCCGTCTTGTACGACAGTTAGGCAATGGGTTGTAAAATCAAGAGGCAGAGAAAGAAACACAATGAAAATGACATGAAATGATTTCACATACACGCAGTTCAGTATCAGGGCAATGTAAGTGTGAGGATACAAACTGGAGTGGCAAAATATGGACAAAGACAGTGAAGTGTCAGTGAGGCTGCTGAGGACATGGGACTGGGACAAATGTGGAGATCTTTCCTGCCTCACAGGCCATGTGCCTTGCACTTGATCATTTTGACATTTTTCTGATTAAGAGCTCTGTCACACACAGAAAGGGAGAAAGAGAGACAGAGACAGAAATAGAGAAAGAAAGGTTCTATAAAGAAATGTATTTTTAAAAAGAAAAAGGACTTAACTCCTGGTGTGGGCAGAGCTTCCTACAGCAGGGGGCACACACTCTCTGACCCAGCCTGTTGGCACTTGAGAGCAGCTGGACCCTGCTCATACCCTTGATCCTGGTGGTCCACTGTGCTCCATGGGTTGTGACACCTACCTTGCACACTCACCTTACTGTTGACTGGAACCTGTGGTCCTGTAGTAATAAATCACCTTCTAGGATGTGTAGAAGTCATGGAAAAGAGCCCGGACCCAGGGCACAGCCCTACCACAAGTTCTGTTCATATAGAAGCCCATTGTTTGCACAAGTGGCCTGGCAGTCACAGCTGATCGAAGACGGCATGCTGCTGCTCTGCTCTGACCCAGCACCCTCCCTTTCTGGCTGCCCATACTCCCCGGGGGCAGAGAGTTTCTACCGTCTCTGCACCCACAGGGTGCAAGGAACAGGCTGATGCCTCACAGCGCTGCTCGTACTTCTGCTGGCACAGCCATACCTGAGTGCATGCTCATATGCCTGCACACACACACTTGCATGTATGCACATACACCACACACAGTAATGCATACCTTTGCATATACCATTTGCATATGCGAACACACCACTCATAGCACACACATGCATGCTTGTAACACACTCATAGTGCATCCTTGCACATGCACTTGTCCACATATACACTCATACATGCAGAATGCAGGCTTAAATTACAGCTTGTGTTACATGCACACTTGCATAACCACAAAAACATGTACATACTCTTACACGCACACACTCATCCACACTACACACTCTCATACACATAGTTGTATGTATGTACATATAATATGTGTACTCACACACAATTCTCATAAATCAACTCACGTATTCACACACCTGCATGCACACATATGCACACATGAAACACAGGTACTCATATTTTCCACATACCACACAAGTGCATATTCACACATGTCCTTGGACATACATACACACACTCATATAATCCCATAAACCCACACACATATGCACTCATGTATACATACTCATGCATACAAGCCAACACTCCCACACATAGAGTTGTACATATGCATTTACCACATGCACACACCTGCAGTCTCACTCTGGGGACAACTTGAACATACACATTCTCATGTGCTGACTCATACTCGTGCCTGCACATCCATAGGAAGCACACAGGTTAGGACGTCAGCTAACATACAACTTAGAGGGACATGAGTAAAAGCAAGGCCATGACGTGGGTATCACACTATGAGTCCCTTGTGGGACTATGGCAGCCAGTCAGAAAGGAGTTCCTGAAGAGTTGTTGTTTATGAAGAGCCAAGCCTAAGCGTTTTGGGAACTAAGGCAGGAAGGGAGTCAGGGCCTCAGATCCCTGAGGCAGTGAGACCAGAGAATCACCCACAAGTCCTGGTGGTGGCTTCACCTCAGGAGTTTGTTCTCACCCGGCCTCTCCACCATCACATGCGGCTAAGTGAGTAGACATGACATAGGCCCATTGTCCTTCTGGATGGGCAGATGGGACAGGGCCAGTAAGAGAGCAGAGAGACAGGTCAGAGAGGCGATGACACCTGCCAGCTGGAATTGCCATCCCAGTGACTGAGACCTCTGCCAGCAGTTGCGGGGCTGCGTCTGGCCGTGGCTGAGATGCACTGGATCTGTCAGTTAGCACTACTGCTGGTCCAGACCTGGAAACACAGGCCAGACCTCTCAAGCAGCTCCAGTGGCCTCAGTCAGTCTTGGTCAAATGACCATCACAAGGAAGTCTGTGGGGCACACGAAGCTTGAGATAAAAGCAGACCCTAGGAGTTCCCAGGGTGATTAGATGGACAGTAGAAGGAGAGAAGTGGTCAGAAAGGGGCTGAGGATAGGAGCAGAGAGTGGTTGGGGGTTAGGTGCTGAGTGTAGAATCCGACTCTTTCCTGGAAATGATCTCTGGAAGTCAGGGAGGGACGGGGGCCTATGTTGGCTGGTGAGATGTGGCCATGATGCTGGAAGCTGAGAAGGTGGAAGGCATGTAGCTGTTCTCAGGACACTGAGGGACAAGGCTGCTTCTGCTAACGGGGTGGGGGTGGGGCGCAAGGGGTATAGGAGTCCAAGAAGGCTGGGACAAGGTCAGGCACCTGTAACCTATTTCTGGGCTGTTCTGAGCCCTCATGGTGTCCCTGGCTGTGAGTTTCACTTGTAAACATGGGCTACATCCTTGTTATTGAAGAAATTCCTTGACCACCAGTCTTACTCAGGAATCTTTTTTGCGTTCCCTACTTTAATCTTCATTACTTGCTCTGAATGCCACTCCTTCCACACTTGAAGCAAGTCTCCATGCAGGAGTCTTCCTAGCCGCTGCAGCCTTTCAATGGAGCCATTGGCCAGGCCTGACCGACCACTGCTGGGCTTCCTGGGATGTCTCCGGCTCCAGTGCCCCTCGGGGCTCGGGCATCCAGGCTAGAGGAGAGCTGTTTGTTGGTCAGATCCAGGGCTGGCTGTCTCCCGTTACCCTGGAGCCCTCAGCCTAGCCTGCTGCTGCCCACCCAGGTGGCCCCCGTGTGCCCTAGCCTGCTGCAGCTGGTGGGGATGGACTGGGAATGGAATCCACAGCCTCACACAGGTGACGGACAAGGCCCTGGGACACTTTGAACTCTGATGTCTTGGTCTTTTCAGGTTGCCCTTAAAGGAGCAACCCAAAATGCACCTCACTTAAGACCTCCCCCTGCCCTACATAAGCAGTGTTACTCCCTACCCAACTCCCGTCACAAAGGAAATCACATTCTGCCAAGAGGCCGCTGGTCAGAGCTGATCTGAATGTGAGGCTAATGCTAAGCAGGGGAATGTGAGGGATGTGGAGACTGTATGTGGGCCTGGCTCCCAAGGAACTGGCCCAGGCGGGAGCCCAGAAACCTCAGCATAGCCATTTACAGCCCTTTACATCTCTGAGATGCAGGACCTTATCTGAGAGATGTTAAAAATGACTTGAATTCCAAGAAATCAAACTGGTAGTTTCAGCTAAGGTACAAGAACTACTTCCACCAATTCGTGTAAGTATACTGCCTTAGTCACTGCTGTGCCTCTGAGATGGCTCATGCCCATCTGCTTTTGACAGCCTGTGAGTGAGAGGTGGAGGTGCACGGCGAGGCTTTGCACACATAGGGAGGACAGCTGGTGGGCAAAGATGGTGGGCACCAAGTGCAAAATGAGATCAGCATCCTGGGCGTCCACCTGCAGACCACACTGTGACATACCATGTCCAGAAATGCAGTGACTAACGAGATGCATTAAACTATCACAGCACCATTGGCTAGGATTTTCTTGGAGGCAGGTACACACGCATAAGGCAGCATGACCCTTTTGTCATGAAGAATACTGGATTAAGTCTGTGTCTCGGAATGTCTCTGCTCAAGTGTGGTCTCGAGAGGTTGCCGCTGGACATGGACGCCAGCCTCAGCGTGACCTGCTCTGCCGAGGCTCTGGAGCCCTCTAGCCCTCTAAACTCCTGCAGAGGGGATCCAAGCAGTGGGCAACCGTAGTGGCAGCAGGAGGACTTGTGGAGAAGCCTCAGGTGCTCCTGTGACCCCTCCCCACCCCTTCATGCTGGTCAGCAGACAATGGGAACAAGTTCCCACCGTGGCCCCCAGTCTGTCTGGGTGAGGCTGTGCAGTGACTGGTGAGGGGACTGAGGGTCCTACTGGGTCTAGGGCTCAGAGGGTGGGGCCAGCTGATGGCCAGCTGACTCTGGTCAAGCTTCTGTGCCTCTCTGACCTTGCTTTTCCTATTGCGAAGCTCAGAGCTGCTCCAGGAGACTAACCCTAAGGGCCCTCCTGGCCTGATGCCGGAGGATCCATGGGGAGAGGTGGAAATTGATATGGGGGCTGCTTCATGAAGAGTTCTGGGTTTCATTGTGCCCCTGGAGGCTTCTGCCATCACATGAGTGTCTCAGCTGCCACTTTTTATATTCCTTGGCTCCATGAACCCCATGCTGTCCTGAGCAGCAGGCATCCAGAAGAGGGTAGGCTACCATGCTCCCAACCCCTGCCCGGCATCTGCCCACTTGCCTGTGACCCCAGTTTGCTCTAAAACAGCTCACCTGAGGAGTGGTTCACAGGTGTGTGTTCAAAACAGAGCATTGCGTTGGCTCTTCCTAGGGCTGGTGTACTCCAAGGGGCCCGGCTGCTTGTGTAGGTCAAGCCTGGCTAGTGTTTCAATGTGACCATGTCTCAGCCCCAAGGAAGCTATTAGAATTTGCAACTGTGGCCCAAGAAGAGGTTCCTGGCTGGGAAGGAAACCACTCTCTGCTGACCAGGGAAGCATCTAAGCAGAGTGGGGAAACAATGGCACCTTTCAGCAGTGCTGGCCTAGGAGGATAGATGTGAACCCAGCTGTGGTGCTTCTGAAACCATCCTTCTAAACAGAAACACCACCAGCAAACCTTCAGTAATGGAAACCAACTGGGCACACTTTATCAGAGGGGCAGAACAGATTACACAATTAGGATGCAATTCCATGTAGCTAAGTTAGCCCCTGAGCATCTACAAGAAGGCCTGTTGCTTCTGAAATGTCTGCTCTTTGGCTGATGGAGGGAGTAGGAGACTTGAACAGATGTGGATTCTCAGAGATCCTCCAGAATGAAGACTGACCAGCAGGGCTAGAGAAAGGTACCCATGACAGAGAGCTGGCCCAGCCTACTGGAACTATGCAGGATCAGCCATATTCCCAGTAACTTACTGGGTGTGGAGCATGTCAAAAGCAGCCATGTGTAAAAGCCAAGGATGAGCTCAGGACTGGGATCACGAATCTGTCCAGCAGTCCCAATTGTGGTGAAGCCGTTAAACTGAAGATAGAGACACTGGTAATGAGAACTCAGGGACTGTGAAACTTTGCTGTGAAGTCCTAAGTATGGCCCTGCTTTGAGGAGAAGGGTCAGCTTGGGGGATACTGTACTACATTTTTTCTTTCCTTCAAGATTATTACCCGATTTCCTTTCCTTAACCTCCCCTCTCTCATCTCATCCGTATAGCTAGCAGTGGGAAGATTCAATGGATTCCCTTTAGAATGCAGGGCCTCAGGACCCTGGTTGCTCTGTGAGGGACCTGTTCCAGGGCTGACTCTTGGCTGGAGTCTGAGAACTTGGCTTCTGGCGTGTTATCAGCAGAGGCAACTCAGCTTTCTAGGCTACACATGCCAGCAGTGTGGTGTGTGCTGAGCACCTGTACTCACCCTGGTAGCCTGCAGGACTTGGGCCTGTGGCCAGTCAGTGGGTAGAGAACACTTGTGGCTAGTTCCAGTAAGAACCCTGAAGAGGACTGTGCTGGCCTCCCTGCATGGAAATATAGTCGCCATCTTGTGTTTTGCTGAAGCAGAAAGGGAACAGATCTTCCGTGTTCCTACCCTTCAAAGTAGCAGTGTTGAACCCCTTGCCTGGATCTCCCAGACCCTGTCTACTGTGGTTTTTGTCCTTGCAGCCCTGTTAGATGGCTTGCTGCATAGAAGAACCATGTTCAGGAAGAGCATATGTGTGCTGAGTCCTGGTCTGCTCCCTACGGTGGGTAACCATGGAGTCCTGCCTGTGCACAAGGGTAGTTAATCCTGCTGGTCACTAACCTCAGAAGGCAGAAATTATACATTGTCATCCAACAACGTTCAGGTCGGACTAGACACTGAGGTGATTCCCCGGAGGTTCATTTAACAGACATACGCTGGGCCCTGATAGCAACATTCAATGAGCAGAAGTTAGTTGCCAGGTTCTGATGACACACACAGGAAAGAAATACCACTGTGGTCCTGAGAAGGGTAGTTCTAGTTCCTTGTTGTCAAACTTGAGGTGCCTGGTGACATCTGGGAGTGCCAATGGGATCTGCGTGTCTGAAAATCTAGACTGATGTGGATCCTGGAATGGCCACAGTGTCATTTGGCTGTGGCAAGAGTCCCATGGGCAAGAGCTGAGCATGTCAGACTTGACTATGGTCACCATGGAGGGCCCAGGTGAGGTATCCTAGAATCAGAGGGGATCCTTGGGTTGCTGGGCAGTGCCTCCCATGAGCTGCAAGAGTGGTGTCCGATGCTGCCCATCGCTTCCCTCTGTCTTCTTAGGCTCTACCTTTTTCCCTCTGAAGGTTCATCCTCCCTTGTTCCCACACTAGTCCCTCTTTAGGCCATGTCCTGCGCTGCCCTAGGTTGGCCTCAGCCTACTGAAAAGCTCTTCCTCCTCCGGAGTTTCCCAGTCTCCCAATTGTCCCTCCTGACTCCTCCTCCACGCTGAAGGCGGCACTTGTGTCTTTGGCCTGAGGCTCACACTAGGATCCAGATAGTGTCTAACCCACAGAGGCTAAGGCAGGACTGAAGGGTAGGAGCCGAATCATTCTCAACTTGCAGCAATGCCTGCACTAGAAACTCCAGAAAGGCCCTGAATCAGTTTGGCTGAAGCCAGGCCTGGGACTCAAACCCTTGGTACTTCCTGGAGGTGGTGATCCCTGCTGGGTACAAAACTCCACAGTCCCACAACTTGCTCAACACCTCACACCCCATATAAGTCATGGTGGTGAGCCTGACCAAAGCCACCCACAAGCAGTACATACAGATTATCTGCCCTTTCCCTGCCCACAGAGTCAATGGCAAATGCAGGGATTTTCAAACACAGAAAGGAACAAGACACGCACCTCACCACTGTAGTGAAGGTCTCGCCACAGAGACAAGCTGCATAGCAATGCACCACTGTGACCAAGCTGGCAGTTCTTCATTCCTCTCATCTCCAAAGTGTCAGTACATTTCTAGAGATGGTGTTTTTCCTTGAATATGTAATGATCTGTGAAAATTAAACTACACACTCTTAAATAACCAATAGCTAAGGAAGAAATGCAAAGAAAATACTCTAGATAAGTGAATTAGCCACTTGACACACTTTGGAATACAGAAACGCAGCTCAGAGGGGGAATTTACAGTGGTAAATGTCTATATGAAAGGAGAAAGGTCAAATCAATCATCTGATTTTTGTACTGTTAAGAGAGTGGAAAAAGAAGACCAAACCAAATTAAAAGCTGGTAGGAGAAGGGACATCATAAGAATCAGAGCAAATGTAGCAACAGAGAATAGATAAATAGAGAATACAGATAAACCAACTTCTTTAAAAAGATCAGCAAAACTGGCAAACCTTTGCTAGACTGCTCAAGGGAAAGAAAGAAGATCAAGATTGATTTGGAGGTTCTAGCCAAAGCAGCAAGGAAGACGAAATGAGAAGCACTCAGACTGGTGTGGAAGCCCTATTCACAGATGATGTGATCATTATATATACAGGAAATCTTGAAGAATTAACAGCAAACTATTGTGCTTAATAAAGCAATTCAACAAAGCTGCAGGGTGCAAGGTCAACACACAAAGATCAATGATATTTCTATAGATAAGCAATGCACAATCAGAAATGAAAAGTCAATCCCACTTATGTAACGTTATAAAGAAAAAACAACAGGACAAACTTAGTCAAGGAGATGTACGATTTGTGTGCTGCAGACTACAAAGCCTTGCAGGAAGAAATTAAAAACCTTAGTGAATGACAAGAAGGCCCATTCTTACAGACCGGAAGAGGCAGCCCTGTGAAAACAGTAACACTTCTTCACGTGGTCTGCAGACCAGTGCGGACCCTGTGGTGGACCCTGACAGACTGTCTAGGGCCTGCATGGCTCAGCCTGGCCCAGTTGCTGAACTTGTTCTGCACATGGCCTGCCTCTTTATCTGTGGGAGTGTGGGCTTCTGATGACTGGTTCCAGGATACAAACTCCATGCCTCGTGTCTGTCAGTCTGCTCACCTGTCACACACGGGACTCAGGCCTGGGTATTGGTTGCTTTTCTTGGTTCTCCCCAGCTTATGTGGCTTGGGCTCCTCTACTACGGACCTTGATCTGATGTGGGTTCCTGCTGTACCTTGTTGGCACTGTGAAGGCCTGAGTGGGTTGATTTTTTTCCTACATGACCAACAGGGATTTTCTGAGGACCTATGGGGTGCTTCCATAGGCCATATTTTTATATGGGGGCACATCTTGGGACTAAGGGGGAAATGAAACCAGCCAGATTGCTGTCTAAAGTCACAAAATCTCCACTGAGACTCCAATTTGTGTGGTCATGGAAAGCGGAAACCTGCCTCAGGACTGAGGTGTGAGTAGATGACTTGGCAATGAGGCCCACTCAGTTGAAAGGTTTGAACTCTCAAAGGCTGGTGCCTTGCTCTGCAAGACCTTGATTGAATCTCCACCCCAGTTTTTTCCAAAGTTTTGTTTTGTTTTTTTGGTACCAGGGATTGAATTCACAATGTTGCACTTGCCAGGCAGGTACTCTGCCACTGAGCCCCTTCTTCCCCCTTTTTGACCCAGTTCTGACTCAAGAGCAAATTCCCCACACACCTGTGAGGGTTGTGCAAATGTCAGTGCTCTCTCCTCACCAAGTCTTATGAAGAGAAGAGGTCTCTGGTTTAACCTCCCAACCAATGCTCACACAGAAAGGGGATTCAGGCTTCTACAGTATTCGTTGACTTCAGACCTGAAACATTTTAAATGACTGTATCTTCCTTGAAACCTCCAGGAAATGGGCAAACATTACCCAAAGCTGAGAGCATAGGTGAGATCGGAGAGCACATGCAAACCCAGTTGTGGGGCTCAGGGAAGGGGAAGGCTTTTCAAAATATTTTAAGCCCAAATAACAACACCTGGTTTTCCACAGAAGCCTCTCAAGGACATTTATTTTTAAACCTCTTATTGGGAACTTGCAGGATGGGCCAGGACACATAGGTTCTACCTTACACATACAGTGACCCAGGCCTGCTGCCTTTGGGATCTGGTTGCCCTGCCTGTTGTGACTGAGGGTCCAGCAGCAAGGGTGTGGCTAAGCAGGACCTGACCTGTCAGGGTACTTTGGGGCTTTCCTCAGGGCTGAGTTCTTTGAGCTCAGGAGCTAATTTCTGTCACTGTGGATATGTACAGGTCACATATACCTTTTGGGGTGGGGCCTGAGATGCAGATCCAGGGATGCTCATGGTGGGGCCAGGGGAAGGGCAGCATCTGAGAGGGACACTGTGCTGCAGAAGATGTGGCAGAGGCTGTGGGCCAGCGCATGAGGACCCCTTAGGAGATCTGAAAGGAAAGACTCCTGGTCTCCAACTGCTTCTCGCCTGATCTCCTCAGGAAGGGGCGGCACATTCCCCAACCTATCCCAAGCCAGGCCAGGGAGCAGCAGAGAGGAGCAGGCACTTGGAATGTGATGCTGGCCCCTAATGGCCAGGTCACCTCTGCAGACGGCTTGCACCTGTGGAGGGCAGGTATACTGAGTCCATGGCCATCTATGGGGCAGGGGCTGAGACTCACGAGGAGCAAGGTGTGCCAGTGACCAAGTGACTCTGTGAGGCTCACAGTGCCATGGAAAGGCCCAGGGGAAAGGGCAGGGACAATGCTTCTCCTGGCAGCACCACGAATGGCAACAAGCTTCGTCAGAACTCAGGAACAGGGCCTGCAGTCCATTGCTGGTCAGCACCTCCACCCATGCTCTGCTGGGGTCGCTGAGGAAGGAGGAGGGGTGCCCTGCTGTACTTGGCCCCTTTTCCCAATTGACTCGGGTCTAAAGTCGCCTGGAAAGCTATGCCTGAGGGCATACTGGTTTATTACCAGCAAGGAGGAGGTACCTTAGAGCCACTAATATCAGGAAGTAAACAAACTCACAACCACCCAGTCTGCAGCATGACCACCCTAGAGGGTGCAGAGGGTCTCATGCCAGTACCTGGGCATCTGGGGACAACATGCCAAGCATGCAGGCACACATGTCCCACAGCAGCCGAGCTGCAGTCACAGCAGTGCTCTGCCCCTCCCCCAGCACGCTGCCCCTTAGTCCTATTCTAGGACCCTGCCCTTACCCCAGCTTCACCCCCCCCCAGTCTCACCCAGGACCCTACCTTGCCTTCCTCATGCTGCCCTCATCCTCATCCCCAAATGCCATTCCCCAATCTTCATCTCTGGAACCCCCCACCCCACTCCACCCCAAATAAGAGTTGACTGGTGAAGGAATTTTCCAAGACCTATAAAGGGTGTGTCCAGGGCAAGGGTTCCAGGGGCCCAGGGAATGGAGGGGACTGTGCCCAGGAGTGGGCTTGGGTACCTGAGCAGGGGCTTCTTGGGGAATGGTGGCTGGTCTGCGCCTGGGCATGGCAGGGCCTTCTTGGTCACTTGCTTGTAGATGTTCCTGGCGGTCACCCCAATCCAAAGCATGGTGGAAAGTGTGGAGTAGTGCAGCACGATGCCCACCTGGGAGGGGAGAGTCATCAGCCAGGCCTGCCTCTGCCGGCCACCTGCCCCAGTATCGCTGACCTGCAGTGCACATCCCAGCCTTTCCAGAAGCCTCAGTGGGCAGAACCCCAACAGCTGCAGAGCCCTTTAGTGACAAGAAACAGGACTAGTAGGAAGATGGAGGGGCACTCCAGAGGAGTGCAAAGACCCTTGAACTGCTGAGTTGTACTCTTCTTCTGCAAGAGATGGGGCAGAGCCAGTGGGGAGCCTACAGGCCTGCGTACCGGTCCCTGAGTGGTGCCCACACCATTCCCCAATGTGGGACCTGTGCACACATACCTCTCTATGATCCCCCGCCTGCAGGGTCCACTATGCAGAAGGAGGGTGCTGCTGTGCAGTGGGGTGCTCCCAATGTGCTACTGTCTGTGGCACTGCATGTGGGATAAAGCACCACAGGGATGAGGCTCGGACAACCAGCCCATGCATGTCAGAGTGACTCATTACTATGGAAACAGCCAAGCTGAGGCCCATCCACGGCACTTAGGCGCTAGCTAATTATGTATTCCACATTCCTTCGTCTCCATCTGATTCCATAAAACGAGGTTACCTTTGAGGTAATAACCTGACATTTCAAAATGACAAGTAAAATACTGTTATAATTGGAAAGGACATAAATGTTTAAGGAATACAGAGATTCCCTGAATAAAGTTAACATTGCACCACTATAATGATTTATCAAATCCAGAGTTCAGTTTTTACTTATGAGCAAACTCTTGAGCAAAAATTGTGGAGGATTTTGTAGGGGAGAAAGATCAAAAAACTGTGTATGGTTTTGAATGAGCTCTCTGTGCAGAGCTCACATGTCCTTTTCCTTGGCTCTGTTGACCCTCAGCATGTGGGGGCTCCTGTGGGCATTCCAAGCACACAGACCTCACCCTGGCCGCTGAGAGCAGGAGGCCCTGGCACCTGCCAGAGAGACCTCGCTGCATTGGAAAGCAGTGAGGCAACGGTGGCCAAGTTGGCCTGGCCTGGCCCCTCTTTTTCTTTAGGAAACTATAGGATGGTTATCACTGTCATGTTCAAACGGAAGCATCAAGAGACCTGTCCTAAGAAGGACCCTGATCCTCAGCTGCGGTAAACTGACCCAGCACCTAGAGAAGGGTGGGAAATGTGGCCAAGAGGATAGTAATAGAGCTGGGAGGTGTGGCTCTCTGCTTCTCTGATCCAAGCCCCACTTAGGTGTGGGTGTAGGGATCATAAGAAGGCATGGATGGCAGGATTTTGTCTCCCAAGCACCCACTTCCGGGTAGACTCATGGGGAGGTCTTAGGAATGCTGTGCTGGCTTCAAGACAGCACTCTGTGGCAGTGAGGGAAGGAGGTGGCAAGCAGGCTGCCCTCCCTCGCTTCCAGACCCAGGCAGGGCCAGTGCTGACGCACATTCATTATGTGGGACTGTCGGCTGCTGTCAGTTTTTGTTTATGATGTCACTTAGTACTTTAATGAGTCTCATGGTCATCTTTCTGTTACCATAACAACTGTCTGTTCACTCCAGCCATTCAGAGTTCTGGACCACTTTCCTGTTTGTTCTGCTGTGATCCTGAGCCACAAGAGGAAGGCCTGGGAGTGGTGGTCACGGGTTGTTGGTAGAGGAAGGGACAGCTCTATCTTCCAACAGTCTGGCTTTTAATCTGCTCCTCCTCAGGTGTCTCGCCCTCAGCACTCATGGATGTAGATCCTGTGCTGGGTGAACTGGGCCAGCTTTCCTTCATACCTGCCAGGCTACAGACCAGAAACATGGGCTCTGCCTCACAAGCCCTCGGTGATAATAGACATATTTCTGCCCACAGGGATGGGGAGATAAACATCTGGGTGTAGTGGGGCTTGGTGGATGCACTGAGAGCTGCAGCCCTCAGCCCCTGTTGCCTCTGTGGACCTGAGCCAAGCTCTGCTCTCATTGTTAGGAGCTCAGCATCTTCCAATTCACCGGTGGTTTGTTGCTGTGTTTGTCTGAAGCCACCACCCCAGTGGTGGCTCTGTATTGCAAGCCCAGTAGGTATGTTTCTGACTGTTCCATGAACCCACAGCAAGCCCAGGCACCAGGTGGGTATGTTTGCCAAGTGAGTGTGTGAGTCTTGGTATGCTCTGGAAAAGTAATCAGGAGACCAAGACAGCAACTGAAGGACCATGATCTTTCCTACTCCACCAAGCAGGCCCAGTCCCTCTGATGGGGATTCCAAGTGTTGTCATAGTGAATGAACATTTCCCAAGGTAGCAGAAGTTCCTTTACAAATCTGAGCTCTTCAAGTCCTTCCAGACATGCCCCTACTGGTCCTTACCAAACACTGATGGGCCTAGTGTGGCCTTTGAATTCCGTGGGGAACTTGGCCTCCATAAACCTTGTCTGGGCTGGTCAGAGCATGGGGACAGTCACAGCTGTGCTACAAGGCCCTGGGAGGGTTTGTCTGAAACCCTGAGCAATTTCGGTGGGCTGTGTGGCTGGCAGGTCCTGGCTATGGAGCTCTTGGTGGCAAAGTGCAGTCATAAAAATAACGACACACTTGATTACCCTTCAGATGGCTCCCAGGCAGGCATTTACAGCAGGGCATAAATGGGACTTCCCTGTGCTCATTGAGAGCACAGCTCAGGAGAGGCCTGAAGACAGAAACTATCTGCCCCTCGCCTCAGCCTCCCTCATACTTGTGCTGCCAACTGTTCCGCAGACTCATGCCTTGGTGGACCTTGGACATGACATTCAGGCACATATTCCAGACATGTTCTGGTGCCAGGGCTCTGGGGCAGTAGCAATGTCTCCCAGATCAGCAACCGTTTCACACTCTCAGCCTCACACTTTGGGTCATCTGGGAAAGAAAGCAGCCCCAAGACTGCTCCAGGCCAGTGTCAGGGGCACAGGAACTACACAGGGAAGGAGGCATGTGCTCTGGATTGTCCCTGAAGCACTTCTGTGGGAAGAGCTTCTTGCCCACAGACACTCCAGGTGTGTCTCACCTGCGGCCATCTGTGCAGGTAGATCGGGCAGGGGATGGCTAATGGTCACTGCCATAAGTATGGGATCACCAAGGCCCAAAGCAGTTAGGTGAAGGCTGCATCTGTGACTGTCATATAGATTTTGGTTGAGTTCACAATAAAGGGTAGAGAGGATGCCATGACACCAGTCAGACAATGGCCCATGAAGTAACAGAAACTGCATGCGGCTTTGGTAAGTTGGTCTGGGTCTTTGGGCATGGTCCCATGTATGGCACAGAGCCAGCCTGGGGCTGAACGTGCGTACAGGTACTACCCTGAAACTACAGCTGGACTCTCTTCATGGGCCCAGAACCACAGCCCAACAGGAGTAGGACTGCTTGATTTTCATGGGAGGGTCTCTGCCACAGGTTCTGTTGCAGCCAGAGGTATTTTATATTTCCTTCTTTTAAACCAAAGCCAAATCACTGGTGTAAAGAAGATGTGTTTGGCAACTCTCAGATACTTCCAAGCTCCCTTTTCCCTGAGATAGAACTTACGAGGATGCTGCCAACTGGGGACAACCTGGTGACCTCCAAATGCCATAGTCCTTCCTCCTGATGGCACTGAGGAGGCTTCACTCTGCCCCTCCTAATCCTGTCCTGCTGGTTTCTTCAGGAAAGGCAGCTGTGCCCAATTCTTGGGAAGGTTACCATTTGCTGAACAGTAAATGTCTACATCAGTAGTGGTGAATCTATGGCACACATGTCACAGTGGGGTTTTTGTATCATCGAAAGCTCTCAAAGGTTCACCATCACTGGAGCTGCATATCACGTAGGTCTCAGAACAAGCTGGTCCAATTGAAAACAAATTATTTTATAGAATCAAATGGTGAACAAAACAATTGGCTTCAGATGGAGTGAAACTGTAATAGGGATCTGCTAGATACATGCCTAACTATTCCCCTCATGAGCAACAGCTGATCAAATACTAGAGTATTAGTTCGTAAATAAGACAATTAGCACACATTTCCCCTTTGGTCAGAATGTTGATAAACACCTTCATTTTTGTGGAACAGTGAGACACAGATAGCACTCACCGCCTGGCACAGGATTGGGTATTTGGTGCGGTTGATGCCACCTGCAAACACAGTGAAGGTCAGAGCTGCGTGGAAGCAGAAGTTCAGGAGTGTGTGCCGGCCTTTCCTGCTGATCCGGATGGCACTGTGGGGCATGGAGATTCCCTATTAGCAACCAGAATAGTAGGGAACAGTATGGAAATAGGTACTCTTGTCCTAGTGCAAAGCTCTGTTCACAGTGGGAATAGTGGGGTTGGGAGCAACGTGTTCAAAGGACGAGGTCATGGGACAGAGGGATGACGGCGCCGGGTGTGGTTCAGTGGGTTGCCTTTGGGCAACTGTGAAGTAGATCACCTTGCAGTGTTACGACGGGAAGGCCTTTGCAGACTTTAGGCTGGGCTGATTATTTGACAGGTTGAAAGTGTTAGGGGCCCAGGACTCTGCCTAATCCACAGTCTCAGGATAGAAGTCCTGAACCTGACTCCCAGATGCTCTGTCCTCCATAGATGTCTGCTTCTCAGGAAGAGGGTGATGGCTTTGTAACTGAGCATGACTATAGGTGGCACAGTGCCTATGGCTTGGACTGGGACACTGTCTACAGCTAAGAACATCTCCGTGGCCAGAAACATGTCTATGGTTCTGCCCAGCTGGCTATGGCCAGGGGTGATATTGCTTAACCTATAACTGTGACTTATTCATGATCGTGACCATGCCCAAACTTTTTCCTATAATCAGAGCTGCTATGGTCTAAATGTATGTATTGCTCCAAAATTCACATGTTGAATCTTTGTGTGTATGTGTGTGTGTGTGTGTGTGTGTGTGCCAGGGCTTGAACTCAGGACATTGCACTTGCCAGGAGATGCTTATGCTGCTGAGCTGTATCCCAGCCATACATTGAATCTTAATCGCCAATGTGATTTTATTGGGAAGTTAGGTGTTTGAGCAGAGCCCTCATAACTTGAATTAGTGCCTTTATAAAAGACATTGCAGAAAGCTGCCTTTCCCATTTCACTATGTGAGATCAGAGGGTGAAGGTGCCATCAATGGCACCAGGAACCAGGAAAAGGACCTTACCGGACACTAAATCTGATCATGTCTTATTCTGGACTTCTAGTCTCCAGAACTGTGAGAACTCAATTTCCATCCTAAACAATTGTTCATAAACCTCGCCAGTGAGCGGTAATTTGTTATAGCAGCCCCAACAGGCCAAGGCAAAGGCTCTGCACCTGCCTGAACCTCTCTTATAACTGTGGCCCTGGACCTGCTCACTCCCGTCCTACGACCATGGTCGGCTTCTTACCACGACCTCAGTCTTGGATGCACTCAGCTTCTTCCCTAGCTGCACCTATGGCCAAGGCCCAGGTATTACCCATGACTTTGATTATAGGTTGGGCTGTGGCTGTGGCTGGGCCCCCTCCTCATGCTTTGCAGTGCACCTCCAAGTGATGCAGTGAGGTCATCCCCACTCCTGCTCTCAGACAAGGTGGCCAGAAGCAAGCTCAGAAGCATAAATCCAACTTTTCTACCCTCCCCAGATAAAAAAGCATGACGCAAATGTGTAACAAAAGTTTTACAGGCTTCTGGGCAAGGCCTCAGTGTACCTGAACCGATATGCATCCATTTAAAAAGGACTTATTTCACTTAATTTGACAAGCACGTGTAGGCTGCTGTTGAGAAGACCTGATGGAAGTCCAGAAAAGAAGAGTTGGGCCTTCCCTAGCGCTGTCCCCTGCTGGCTCCTGTGATAGGCAACCTGGGTTGGTGTGTGGTGTGTGCAGTACCTTCTAGGAACATCTTGCTATGTGGCAGGGCTGAGGTCTTGCCTCAGGGGCTTCCACTTGAGGGTAAAAGCCTGGTGTCTCTGGTAGCATGGGGATGCCGCTCTCTCATGCCAACCTTACCTCTGGTGCATGATGTAGGTGATAACGGAGGCGAGGAGGCACAGCAGCATGACCGCGGTGCATGCATACACCACAGGGTGCAGGAACTCCCCTGGGTACTGGGGCGGGGAGAGGACAGTCTTCAAATCCTGAAAAGGAAGCAGAGGACACCAAGGGTGACTGTGTAGCTGAGCGTCTCTACACACAGCCAGTCACCTGAGCTCTCACCCTCAGGTTCAGCCTCCCTATTCCAAGTGGCTCAAGCAACTTTCTTTGCTTTGTCAGTTGCTCAGGAGGGGTCAGACTGGTGGCTGAGAACCACACTGCTCATAGTGGGGGTCTGCAGCAAGCTAGTCCACTGCATAGGGTTGGTCTTCGCCTCTGCAAGGTCTGTTCAGCCAAGAGTTTCTATAGGTGGCTCTGAAAGCAGCTCCCAGAAGGAGGCAGCATTTCTGCAGTGCCAGACGCCTGGCTGCAGTCCCCGTTCTGACAAATGTTGCTGGCAGAGGGCAGGACACAGCACTGGCTTCTGATATGTACTTGTCTGTTGGCAGCATGCCTGCTCGGGTGTCTGGATGGGGCCTCTGGAAAGGCGGTTAAACGTCAAATTTCCCCAGCCCACTTCTGCACCTCACACCCCTTGACATTCTGCTTTTAAATGTCTCCCTGGGGAACTCTGTATCACATTTTAGCAGATCTGAGTACTGTTGACTGAAGCTGGTGGAGAAAGAGAAGTTGTTATAAAGAAAAAAAATAAAACAGACACGGGACTGAGGACCTTGCTCTCATTTCTGATATCCTCAACCCCATTGTAGCATCACAGCTGAAGTAAAACGTTCGGGGTCCCAGCTCAAAGGAGAGCGTGGTTTCTCTGTGGCAGAGTAAAACTGAATTCTCAGTTCATGTCATAACTGCTGTAGCATTGCCCTCTTTGAGCCCTGTGGGGATGGTGCCCTCATCCTCATGGTTCAGGCAGAGGGCCAAGTTTCTGGTCCCACAGTCCTAGGAGATATCCTGGTCAGATGGAAAGTTAGGGGTTGCTGCTCGCAGTCCTTTAGCCTCTGGGCCATGGACAGAGAAGGGCAGGAGGGGCAGGAGTGGCCCTCAGCAGAGCACAAATGACTCTGGATGACACAGGGCTTCAGGTCTCATGGTGCCTTGTGGCCCATCTTATCACCAGATTATAAGCTCATGGTGGGGCTGTCAGCTCATGACTGGAGATGCCAGCTTCAGAGTGTCAGGGATGCCACGGTCTAAAGCAACTTCTTTGGTAGACCCTGAGGCCAGCCTGCTCCTGATGGACCAATAGACTGGCCATGTTTGGTCTGAAGCCCTGGGAAGGGTCTGTGGTCTGAATCCTCAAAGCCTGGTGCTGCTAAGCCCCGTGCTGGCCTTCATCTCTTCACCCCAGGGCACTTCCTCCAGCAGTGTGGGCAGCCAACACCTGCCAGGAGGAGCTTTTGTCTGAGCAATGACAGGTGCCTAAGGGACCAAGAGAAGTGGTAAGACCGTTTCACCAGGGGGCTGTGTCTGCTCTTTCTTCCTGGACGCCAATCACCCAGACTCATGACTCAGCTCATCTTTGCAGTGTGCTCTGGACAGTGCCTCCTGCCCCTGAGGAGTTGTGATAAGATAAGGCTGCTCAGAGACCCCTGCCCTTGTACCCCACCCCTCTTGGTAAAGAGGAGAGCCCCAGACCCCAAAGCATCAGCTGTCTCCTACAGAGGGCGGTCTGCTCCTTGAATCCAGTTCTCTCCTGATGCTACCAGGACATTTCCTTGATGGTCACCTGGAACTAGGGCTTTGCATCAGTCATGAAAGGCCCAGGGCTCACAAGTCCTCCACAGGACTTGGACCCACTGTCACTGTGGTGAGCGTACCTGGTGGGTTGGCTTCTGGTTGGTTTCGATTCCTGTTCGGGGGAGGGACCTGGGGGACAGGATGGTCATGGTGGGTGGATGGCTCAGCTTGTACATCCAAAGCAGTGCTTGAAATATACCTGGTGTCCTTTGTCTGAGAACTGTGTCCCTTCACATCTGTCCCTAGGGTCTACACAGGAGAGCTTGCATTTGGTCACATCTATGGGTTTTAAATCACCTAACAAAGCCCCTTCCTGGAAGCCAAATGAAAAGTCAAAGTTGTGCTTCATGCAACAGGCGGACCTCTGCAACATGCAGATTTCTCAGGAAGCCAGTGTCGGAGGCAGAGGTGTTAGAAATGCCACCTCGCCAGGTTATGCAGGAGGCTGGACATGAAGGCTGCACGGTCTTGGGGTAGGAGACTTGATTCTTGTCTGATGGCCTAGTTCTGAGGTGAGCAAGTCCATAAATCTGTGAAGCCAGGAGTGGGGGGGGATTGCCATCACCTACGTGAGGACACGTTTCTGTGACAATAGACAAAATGTCTTGAAGGTCAGCAGTGAACTTGGTAAGAAACAGGGATTTGATTTGGCTTCTTATTTTTTCTTTCTCCAAATTACAGTTATCAGCAGTGACTTTCTACATTTTTAGAGGTGACATTTAAAATTCAAAGTAGGTAATGCAAAATAGAGATATATTTTATATTTTAAAGTTCACACATGGGCAAGTTCCTCTCGGAAGAGTCTACCTTGCAAATCTTCCTCAGGCAAAATTATGATGATGATTTAGTGTGTGGTTAGACAGACTCTGCCTGATGGGTGGACATGTCTCTCCGAGACTGTGAAACCGCAGCACTCTTTGGAGCAGCAACAGTCAGTGAGCTGGGCTCTCAGGTCAAAGGACTGGGGAAACAGCCTGGAGCACCCTCAGGGGCAGGACAAAGGCCAGAGGCTGGGATGCTGCTCCTTTCTGTGCGTGTAGGAGGGCCTGACTGCAGAAGCCACTTTAGAAATGCCTCTGTTCTCCTGGGAAGCATTGGTGTCCCCCTCTGATGGGCTGACCTGACAGCTAATAGCCCCACAAGCATCCTGGCCCTGACATGTAGCAATTTGTATTCTCTCTCTTTCTCAAATCATGGCTTCCTTTTATATTTTTCTCTTATTTTGGTTGGATGTGCCATTTTTGGTGTTTCCTGCGAACCCTCAGGTATTAAGGAAGACAAAATCAAAAGAGGCCAACCCAGTGATGTGTCAATTGTTTGATAAAAATGCTGTCCTTTTGTGACAGTGAGATATGGGAAAGTGACCTCTTCAAATGCCACTGTCTGAAGTCACATTTCTTCCTGCACAATGAAGTGACCATTGGCCAGCCCTGAAAGCTCCAGCTGAGGCATTGACTGGGTTTTCCCTGGTTCTTCTTCCTGGTTCTGTGCCAACTCACATTGATTTAATTACAGCCTCATGCATTCCCTTGTCTGCCTTTTTAATAATTGCATTTTATTGATCTATCAACCTTTCATGGAAGTGTTTTGGGGGAAAGGAAGAAGAGAAGTAATTTATTCATTTGAAAAGCAAATTGCCCTAATTGACATTGCATAAATATAGTTCACTATGGTTCTCTTGTTTGGAGGGGTACATAGGCTAGAGAAATTTTAAAGAGAATTGGAGGAATATCAGAGAGTTTTCTTCTAGACTGCTAGTTATTTGCTTAAATTTCAGAACTGAAGGGAAAATGTTAGGTGAGATGACAAACTCCATCTGTGAGACAAAGGTAAATTTTAGGAGTTTTTAGTAATTTAGATATTACACTGAATAAAACTTAACAGACTAAAAACTTATTAAAAGTTCTAAAATATTTGTAATTGTGACATATGATCTTTTGTCGGCCTCTATCAAGGCCCATAAATCAGTATGTGAGGGCCACACATTTTCTGATAGTGCAGACCTATGACTATCTCACCCCCTTTCTTTGTCCAGGTCCTGATTCTGGTTCTTTCAGAACCGATCTCACTCAGGAGTCTCCTGTCCTCCCAATCTTCTCACCTTCTGGGCACTGCAGGGAAAGGGCATTTCCCTGTGGCTTGTCTGCATCCTATGGAGCAGACAGAGTCAGAGGACCTCAGCCTCCATCTATCTGTCTGGTCCCTGTGGAGTCTTAATCCCATCTTTTTTTTTTTAATGGGGGGCATTTATGTGTGTAAAGGGAAATCATAGCCACAACAGTGCTTTAATGCACCATGTGTTAGGGTGCTCCCCCCATCGCCCCAAGCAGCAGGGCCAGGCTTGGTCTCTGACTTTCCTGGCCTTGGGTCCCCTGAAAAATGTGGCAAAGATCACAGTGAGGTCAGCCCTGAATTCAGAGCAAGCAGAGATCCAGCAAGTTATCTGGGCTTCCAAGCCCCGCTGCTGGCAATTAACACACCAAACAAAGCCACTGAAGTGCAGACATGGTGCCCCAGCACTGGCACAGACACTAGAGGGTCAGGGAGGCACATTTGATCAGCTTAACTGAAATGCAGCAACTGCCAGGAATAAATAGTGCCACAAGGCTACCACACTACCCTACAGGCACCATCTTACATTCACTAAACTACACCATGCCATCCTGCATGTACCACCCTACACCACATCATACACCATCCTATGAATGTCACCCTAAATACACCGTTCCACATATACCATCCTACATACATGACCTCAGCCTACACCATGCCAAGCCCTACCATCCCATTGACACTATTCTATGCTGCACCATTCCACACCAAACCAATTTACACTTTCTGCATATAATATCCTATATGTGCCACGCTATCCCACACAGTTCCACACTATAGCACCCATCCCACCCCAGGATATACCATGGTATAACATCTCACACATTGCCCTATATCATCTAACACCATCCCATATTGCACTATATTATTCGATCCCATACCACGCCATCTCACACCATGCCATATCACATGTATATAACACACCATCTCCCTCCACATCAAACCACACCACACCATCCTGTGCTCGCCTACATGCTATCCTGCACCTCCCACCCACACCACACGATTCCACACCCATCACACTGTCTATCCTACTTAACTCTTAACACCAAGAAGAACATTGCTGGAAGACCGGACATGTGCATGTAAAAGCTTCCTTGTCCAGTTCACCAGGCTCAGAAACTCGCAAGGAAGCATAACAAACATACAAAGATTGAACTAACATACAAAGATTGGAACAATGTTTACTGTAATTCACAGATGTCATTTTGCTTCCTTTAAGTACACACTTTCTTGGAGCTAAGTATGAGGATTACAGATGACAAAGTACAAAATCATATGTATCTCAGTGTCTACTGGATTTAAACAGTAACAGCACCTATTTCAAAACAAAATAGACCATGTCTTCTTTGCTTATCATCAACAACGATGCAGGTGTACCACTCAGGGCTGGAGGTGCCCTTGGCCTCACACAGTGAGCATGTGTCCTGTAGGACGTGGCCGCTCTGGAGAGGAGTGATTCACTGGACCCACTGGAGTACAAAGAGCCAGACACGGAGCGCACCCAGGGAATGGCGCATGGCACGGTCGCAGGCCTGTTGGAAAGGAGCTCAGAATCCAGCACTGTGTCAATCTAGGTGTATGGTTCAGGAGAGAGTGAGCTACAACTCACAGCGGGGAGCTGAGAAGGCTGCTTGCTTCTGGACGGGTGTCAGGGATGCTCCAGTGGGCACCATACTGGTGGCCATGATGCATTAGCTGAGGCTGGCCAGGGCCAAGACCACTTCACCCTTCCTTGTCCCTGGGCTCAGGTAAGCATGCTCAAGCCTGCTCAAGCATCTGTACTGCAGCCTTGAAACATGCAGAAAGTAGGAACCCCAGCATCATGCCATTCCACACATTTTCTGTGCTTTTCAGAAATTCTCAGAGTGAGAGTGTTAACGTAAATGGTATTTATTAAGAATAGTAACTCAACACACTGTTGAAATTCCACGTTCCGCAGGTGTGGCTGACTGGGTTGTATTTATGGTATGGGGCAGGAGGCACCTTGATGGGCAGCATGGAGCTGCTGGGACTAGGCATGGCCCTGGAGTAGAAAAGAGATTTCCATAGGGCTATTAGGGACCAAGGTAGGTTCCCTGTTTGGGCTGACTGACAGGGAGAGGAAAGGGTGATGGGCTTCCTGGATGGGAGACTAATGCAGGAAATGTTCGAACGTTCTCTAGGTTAGAGACAGTTGGGGCTCAGCCAGGATCCTGTCCACCCCTCCACTCCCACCCAAGCTCCCAAGAGGTAGTGTTATGGCCACTCTGGCCTTCTAAACCAACTCTCAGTTTGCCTGTTACCTGCCAAGGGCAGATTTCCATTTTGAAAACATCCTAAATTGAAGACAGAAAGCCATGGATAATGCCATCAGAAGGGTGGTGGCCATGTTGGGTGTGGCACCTGGGGGTAACAGCCCAGGAGCCCCAGGACCAGCCTGCTGCCCTCAGACAGCTGCCCGAGCCTTGTCCACATAACCTTGTCAGATGTCCGAGAGGGATGCGGCTGATGGCCTTCAGACTCAGAGCCCGGAGCAGCAGCATAAGATGATGCTGGATTTTGGCAGCAAGCATCTCTCTCATTTGGACATTTTGAATCCAACAAGAAGAAAATGCAATAGTGACTCAGACAGAGCGCTGCCTCATGAGGCAGACACCCTGGTCTGAGCTGGGGTGCTCGTGTGGTGTCTGGGCTGCGAAGGCGCCGTCCTAACAGGCCATCAGCATTCGCTGCACGTGCCCCTGTCAGCTGGCCCTTACAAACACACACAATGCATTATTTACTTGCCTTTCCACCTTCCCAGAGTCCAGACTGGTGGCAACCACAGTAAAACCATGCAGGGGCCTTTGGAATGGGCCCCCACTGAGTCCCAGACCCTGCTCCAGTCAGCTGACCACACTGTACCCTTTATTTCCCCCTTCCAATCACTACCTTGGCTACTGAAGCCCACTGACTTTCTGCTGGGCAGGGGCAATGGGAAAGGCCTTGAGACCTGACCACGGGGCACCAAATAGGACAGATCTGAGCTCAGGACCAGACAAGGTTCCCTGGAACATGGAGGCAAGACCAGGGGGATGGATGACATTCTCTTGATTAAATGATTCGACATTGCTGTATGGCTGCAGCTAATTAGTATGAACAGCATCGAGTGAGCCAGCAGGCAGTGGGAACCTGCACAGGCAGCCCGAGACCCAAGCCCTGCAGATCCTGCTTCCCCTGCTCTGCCCCATGGAGCTTCCCCACCCTAGGAGTGAGTACGTGCTGGACTGCTGCTAACTGACTAACCACAAGTTATTTTCCCACCTGGGTCTTCTCCATCAGGGGGTGATAGCCCTTGGCCTGGCTGGCTGGCTGGCAAGGATGCACTGAGCTGGGAGTACTCACCATGAGCCCTGCAGAGTTACTGAGGTAAGAGCACCGGTAGGGGTGGTGTCGCCCGCAGAGACAGTTATGTCGCGCCCTTCTCCCCACCAGGTTCCATGGCCATTCAGAAGGTCAAAGTCCCAAACAGCAGCTATAAGTCAAGCTCTAGGGCAGTGTGCCTCAGGGTGACCCTGATGGGGCGGGTGAGGGTCCACAGGCTGCACTCATCTGCAAAGACAGCACTTGGTCAGAGGAACAGGCACAGGGCTCGTCTCCTGTCTGTAGCTTGAGGCCTCCCATGTCTGTGACAGGTCAGCACCTGGGTGCTGGTCCTGCCAGCACCTTCTGAAGTTTGCCCCCTCTCAGCTCCTCTAGTCCTGGGCCAGCCTGTTGGAGTGAGTGGCTGGCTCAGGCTCTGTCTGGGACATCCAGGGGATCCAGGTGAAGGTTGGGGCTTGTGAACCTCAGCGACTTCAGAGAGAAGTGCCTGCAGCCAGACACTGCCCTCTTGGGTAACATTCTCTCTGCTTATTTAAAAATCAATCTGTGCTCACTATCCCAATACAAGAACTAAACTCAATCGTTTCAGGCTGCCCAAAGCCAAATAAACATGTCTGTCAGTTTAAAATCAAGAGAATTAAATAAACCTGAATTAATCTCCCAGCACACAGCCCGACCTGGCAGGCAGAACCCTCTGCTGCTTATTGTGGCCAGACTCAGGCTGGCATCTTCACACCGATGCTCTTGTCTGTGCCGAGGCTGCTTGTTTTTGGCTGTGGTTCGGTGCCTCTCCTTCACCCAAAGTTATTCAGAATCTGCTTCCCAGTATCAGGAGTTATCTCGTCTTTTTGCTGCTGTGTTTGCCTGAGAAACGGCCCTGGTGAGCAGACACTGCAGCCAGCAGCTCAACCTTCGCCTTCCTGTGCTTGTCCCACTGTCTTCCTGCCCCAAAGACCCTCCACCCCCAGACCCCAGAATGACAGCCCAACCTCTCACCTGTTTTGCCAAAAACAGCTGGAGTGACACTGGTCTTGCGCTTCCTGTCACTGGTGCGATGTGGCAGGTTCCTTGTGCCGGGAAAAGCTTTCCATCACAAGAGGCACTGGACTGGAGCTCCGAAGTGGAGTTATCAACAGATTGCAGGGCTGCAGCCTGGTGATAGGCTGTGGCCAGTGCACAGCGGCAGTGACAGAGCTCTGCACTGGGAGAGGATGAGTCAGAGCCAGGGAGAAGAGGCGCTCAATGCGAGATCAGCGGGCAGCTTCCAGGATTCTGCCGGGGGATGCCAGCCGCCTTCGCCTGTCTTCTGTGGCGGCAGCCAGGGATGAGAAACTGGCCAGGAAGCAGGAGCCGTAACCATGGGGACTGGGGGAGGCATGGATGGCGGCAGCCGTGGCCGGGCTCCCTGCGGCAGGGAGGGAATGGTTCTTCCCAGCCAGCCCGGCCAGCCGCCTGTCACACTGCAGAGCCGATTTAAAGAGACAACCGACCAGGGTTTGCTGCTTGCTTCCAACAGATTCAGACAACTCACAGTAAAGCGTTTCCCTGAAAGGAGGACAGGATGATGTTATTTCATTTTAGAAGATAATCCGTGTCTGTTGAGGGCTTCAAGAACAGAAATCTGAAAAAGGAAATTGATTTTGGAGCAATTTTCATAGTCCTTATCATAAAATATTGTCAAATTCAAATAAGGCACAACTGAGGTAAAGTCTGCTGAATCCATCCCAGTGTGAGTCAGCAGGGCTGGTCTTGCCATGTGGACAGGGCTTGGCTGGGCAGAGTGCATCCCTCATCTGGGACACCCTCTCCCTGTAGCTAGGGTGACAGAACAGGGCACTGCGGAAGAAGGTGTGTGATGGAGAGGAGGCGAGCTGGTCCCACCCGCAGTGGACAGCTTTGCCTGGTCCACAGTTGCCTGAGATGTGGGTCTGGGTTGGCGAGGGACTTTTCACAAGGTTAATGTGGCTGTCACGATGCCAGGATCAAACGTGATTGAGACCTGCCCAGTCAGGGAACTGACACGTGTGCCCTCCACCTTTCCTTCTCCTTGGTCTTCAGCCCCATAGGGGCTGTTTTCCCACGGGTGTTCAGATGCCGACATCGTCTCTAAGGATATTAAGTTCCCTGCCATCTTGGATTTTGAGGGTCCTGCAGCTGGAACTCCTAGCCGGGGAAGAAGAATCAGTTAGAGGGGTACTGCAGCTCCAGCTCCCATGGCTTTGGGACATGTTGCTTCTGATCAGGGTGTAGCCTGGTGTCCTTCAGCCCAGGGTACTCCTAATGCTCCTCTATGTGCATGCAGCAATGAACCAGGAGCTGAATTGGAGGGAACCCATGGGAACTTGTCTTCTCCAGCTCTCTGTAAGTCAGGGTGGCCTTTGAGGTATTCTAACTTTCCAGGATGGCCCCAAGGGGTTGGAAGGAAGCCAGGAGCACCTTAGTGGCACTTGGGCATGGTCTTAGAGAAATGGAAGGGGAGTGGGGCAAGAATGAATCCCAGACTGGGGAGGGCTCTGTTTGCCACCCGAGCCCCTCACATTCCCATGGAAGTAACCCAGGTGTGCAATGCAAGGGTCAACACAGGCCACCACTCTCCCTCTCAAGGGGCTCCCATGCCATCATGGTGTGATCTAGGGCCCCAGAAATGGTCACAGGACCATTCTCCCCTGCTGCAGGGAGCCCGGCCACAGGTGTGAGAAAAACTGGAGTCTTCTGATTCAAAACCTGGGGCTCAGGCTTCATGGGGTGTTGGGCCACTTAGCCTTGCCAACTCATAGCTGCCTGAACATTCTCGGTGGCTGCCCCACTTCCTACCCCTTGGAGCAGCTTGAAGAGAACATCTACTCCAGACCTAATCTCTGCGGTGGTGTCAGGGATGGGGATGCTGTGATGCTCCATCTGGCACACCGTACTCGGCACTTGGCACGGAGAAGCACTCCTGTGAGAGGGGAAACGCAGGCACAGAGCAGTCATATGCTTTGTCAATCACCCACCCTCCTGTCTGCTGTTGCCCTGGAAGCTTCCTGGTCATTAGTACTGGACCCCAGGTGAATCTTTCTTGGGGAGCTCGGATGGCTCTGTGGCTGTTTTGCGATCTTTGAGACTGAGATCTTTCTGTCAACACAGTGACTACTGAAAGTCATGGTCTTGTGCCTCAGTGAGGTGGTGCCCGGCGCAGTGGTTGCGACCAGGCCTGGGTGGTGTCTGCGGGGCCCTGGGGCGTCTCCGTTTGCCCTGTCCCAAGGTGATCATGTAACCGTTCCCATCCTTATGTTGCTCCTCAGTGAGGCCTCTGTCTAGTGCAGACACCTGCATAACTCCTTCTTAGTTTTTTTGACTAGGCCAAAAGAAGGACAAAAAAAAAAAAAAAAGACAAGACCAGGACAATGGCAACCAAGTACACCAAAATTTCAGACCATTTTAAACAGATGCCAGGAAAGATTCTTATTGAGGAAAAGATAAAATCCTAGGTGAGAAAAAGTCATTTGCTACCCTTGCATGTAGTCCTCACTCAAGGCAATTTTTATTTGCAAATTTTCTGAGGTGCTTAATCAGATCTGAGCTTAGTCCAGGGACAGACCCAGAGGAGAGGTGTGTACATCTGCGTCTAGATACAGTTGCATCGAGGAACAGGTTTGTCCCATGGAGCTGGCTCATGCAGTGTTTGATGGGTTTGCACTGACATGGTCATTCACAGCAGGATTCTGTCTTCATCATGGAGGTTTCAGCTCTAGACATCAGGTCAACCACCCAGTTACCCAGGGTAATCTCCTTTACCTATGATGCAAACAGTCAACTGGTGATGTTCACAAGGTTTATAAACCCCTTTCTCAGCAATACCTTGACTAGTGTTTGGTTGAAAAATGGAGAGCAGCATCCCCAGTGGACACACAGAGCCATCTACTGGATCCCTCTCTGGCAAAGCCAAAGTGCAGTCTTCTGGGCTTCCACACTTCAGTGTAGGTGACCAATCGGTAAGTGAGCACGGCTGGGTGCTCATGCAGAGTTATCTACAGGCATCAAGAACTGAATTTCACATAGTTCTCAGGTGCAACGAAACATTGCTTTTCTGAATTTTTCCAAACAACTTAAAATTGTAAGAATATTCTGCTCCTAGGCTGTGTGTGAACAGGTGGTGGCTGTGTTGGGTCTTTGTCCCCATCCTTGTGGCAGAAGGCCTTGCTGAAGGAGGACTCAGAATGCCTTGCAGTGGAGGTAGAACCACAGCACCACACAGGCTACTTTCTGGTAGAAATCCTAAAGCATTAAAGACTGATATCCTTCAAAAGAAGCATTTATCAGCCTTGGCCCAACAGTGCTGAAAGCTCACTTTTGAAACTGTGATTCTTGCATGTTGTATGTTTGCAGAGTACTCAGCATCAATGATGCATTTCCCTCAGTTTATAGGTTTCTCCAGCAGACGCATGGTACGTGGCTTCCCATTGCCCTCAGCCCCTGTTCTCCTGTCCAAAATGCTCAGTTTGTTGGATGTCCTAGGAGGGAAAAGCCAGACAGTCACATTGCAGTATAGGTAACTCGCTTCCTCTTGAGCAAATCGGTGGTCTCCCCAGGAGCCTTTGAATCTTTGATTCTTGTGTAAGACCCCATGGTGGGACAGTCCTGCTTGACAAGAAGACATTGCCGCCTTCCCTCAAGGCTGGTTAGAAGAGCCTGTCAAGTCTCTGTCAGGGCTTGTTGCTGTGGGTACTGCGTGGGGCCAGCTGGGGCCAGGCTTGGAAGGAGCAGGCCAGGGTGCCTGCAGTGCCTAAGGGCCCACAGTCTGGGGCTGTGGGAGGCCATGCTTCCCTCTGCATCCCATGGCTTACAGAGTTTGCAGATTGTTTATGTGACAACCAGACACACACCAGCAACAAAGTGGCCTTAGGACAGTGCTATGTGCTAGATTAAGGCAATAGAAGATCTGACAGATGTTTGAAGAAACTTAGGACACTTACTGAGCCATGTTGCTTTTCCTGGACGGGCTGAGGCTACTGAGGACACAGCACTTATGGGAAACACTACATCCCTGGAGTAAGGATGGCCTCAGATGTAGTACTGACCCTGCCAGACAGACCTCTTTCCTGAACACACAGAGTCTCCGCAGCTGCTTGCTTTCCAGCCATTTCTTGGAGACTAAAAGCCTGAATCAGATGCCACAAAGACTGGAGAGGGTGACTTTTGGAGCATTCAGCCTAGCTTTGGAGGGCTTGAGACCCATGACCACCAGCCTCCCTGTGTGTATGGCATCTATGGTTTACAGAATGGAATTAAAAATGGCTCTTCAGTTGCTGTGGCAACCAACAGCACCCCCCACCCCCACCCCGCCGCATCAGTCTGAATTTGTGCCAACCATTTTCCAACAGATTTAAGCCAACAAACTTGTTCTTACCCTGAAGGGAAGCCAGGTTTGAGAACCAAATAATAAAATTAATAATCTTAAAGTATTCTGATGCTGCTGGTCCTTTAATACAGTAAGGAGCCCTGAGAGAGCTGAGGGTGAGTCTACCTTCTGTCCACAGCCACACGGAGGCCACTGAGCTATTTAATGTAGCTCTTGCTGGCTGCTCTTCGTAATAAACAGGTACCTTCTGGGTTCTCAGCTGAGCTCCACTCCTGAAGGACATCCATTGCACAGCTCTGTGCTCAGGCAAGTCTAGGTAATCTCTCAGTTGGGTGTGGGGCCCGATCATGTTAGGGCTTCAGGTCAGAGTGCTCAGGCCCCATTGTCCTAGGCCAAGCTGTGGAGGCTCTCCAACCACAGGATCACTCTGGGTGAGGGGACCCCTTGTCTTCTGCCTCTGAGTCCCCAGGCCAAAGCCATTGTGGTTTTGCCAGTTGCCACTTCCTGGACTTCAGATTCCTTCTCTTCTATAAGATGGCACAAAGGGCCTTATTTTTCTTCCCTGGATCCTCAGGTTGTGGACTATTTGGAGGGAACTGGCAGGAGAAAAGAACTATACCAACATGGGCATTCCACCCAGAGCCCCGCCCCCTTAAGCCGTGATGACAGAGGCCCAAGAAGAGGTACCCATCACTCCTGCACACTCCTGCTAGTTCCACCATGGATTGTTGAGGAGCTGTATGGCCCCCTTGCCCACTAAGCCCACCCAAACTCCAGACAGGGCAAGCCTGGGACACTGCTGAAGACCAGGTGGGGAGGGTTGGATGTGTGTGGGATTCATGGTCATTCTGTAGGCACTGGGGAGCTATGGCAGGCATCTGGGGGTAGAGAGGGAGGCAAAGGTTTGTGCTCAGTTGTCATAGTAATGTGGAGTGTGCTGTAACTTTATGCCTTTGGCCTTCTAAAATCTACAGTCATATGGCCTGACATACTCTCCATGGTGCAAACAATAGCAACTGCCACCTGCAGTGACACACAGTGGTGTACCAGCTGCAGCTCCACCTTGCTTGTCAGAAGGACATCACACCAGAGTTCCCCAAGCTCCTGTTAGTGATAAGAATCTAGCACCTGCTGGCCAATGAACTCGAGGCACTAACGAACATGTAGCATGAGCCCCAGCTATTTTGCCCAAGTCCAGACAGTCCTGGACACGCAGATGGATGGCCCTGGAGAACCTGATATCTTCATATAGAATCAGGGCTCCACAGACGAAGGGAGACCACCACTGGTGCTTGTTAGAGAACACACACCATGGATGCAGCAAGAGACGCAGCAACCCCACTGGGCAGGCTCACTTGTCTCCAAAACACATCATCATCTGCACTTCCCGGTGCTGAATTATGGCCTGAACACTCCACCACAGGCAAGAGGCGAGGAAGCCTCTATGGTTCTGCTGCAGAAGCCTTCTCGTGAAGCACAGAATTTTAACGAGGGCTAACCACGGAGAGCGGTAAGTAACACACAATAGAGAGATACCGACTAGTTTAACAGCCAACACTCCTCACTCCCCGTAATGACCTGCTATGTTAGCTGGTAAAGCACACAACCACTAGGGGCAGGCTTTGCAGAAATAGGCACAATGAAATTCTCCAGTTTCAAGCAGATGAATTCAGGAGTTAATATGGGTCCTTGGGAACATTTGTAAACGTGGAGCTTTTACAACTAGATCTGTAGAAACTTTCTTGCCTCAAAGCAGTGCTTCTCCTCCTGCTGGCTCTGGGATGTCTGTCTTGATCTCAAATGTGGATAAAGACAGAACAGAAACATCCAACTAGCTAGACAGCTTTACATTTTAGGGACCTTTCCAATTTCTAGACCCAGAAAATCAACCAGCTGATCTGGTTTCTATGAAAAGATTCAGCCTGGTGATATGTGAGACAGTGTCATGTTGTCTTGTCATTTTCTGGGGTTGACTCCATCTTTGGGATACTTTCAGGAGTAGAGATGGCTGTGGGGTCTTTCTGTGTTCTGTCCCTGCTCTGTCAGGACTGGGATGCCACCTTGCACAGTGGACTAGGATGCTACTCTTGGGCAGTGGATATGGAGTGGATGAATTCAAGGAGAACTAGGTTCCCATCCACACTCTACCCGAGTGCCATCCTCAAATCAAGAGCAGGCTCCGTGGGAGTGAGGAAGGTAACTGAATAATTCTGCCCCCTCCACACTGCAGTTGATGGGCTACTCACGCCCATCTACCTACGTCTTCGCCTGCCCACAACCCATTGCCTCCTCCTCTCACTATCCCTTGGTTACTCATCTAATCGCTTTCCTCATCACTTAGGAGCTATCCAGTGTGTCTGCGGGTTAAGCTGAGATTCAGATCACAGGTCCATCTGATCTGGAATAGTGTGCATGGGTAGCTGGACAGCCAATTGCTGGGGACCAGATCACCTGGACATCTCTTTTATGGGTATAAACCTGCCTGGACAGTTGGCCCCTGGGTATTAACCTGCTTGGACAAATTTTTCCAGGATCAGGCTATTCATGAGCTGTCCCTGGTGCTACCAAGAACAGTTCCAGGGCTGAGGTGTCTCTGCTCAGTTCTGCCTCCCACTTTGGCTAGAGACGCCCCCGTCCAGAACCCTGCCTAGGTCCTGCTGCCTGCACCTGCCAGGGCTGGCCAGTCAGATGAGCCCTGGTGGACCTGGCCTTGCCAGCTGCCTGCCCCTCGGCAATGGCCTCCCTGCCCTGCTTGCCTCCTGCCATCTTCTGGCAGTTAAAGCAATTTTATCAAATTAAATGTGGTAGAAAGGCAGTCATTTCACCTGGTAATTTTGTTAAAATAATTATTTCTTTAAAGATTGATGTTACTGAGTCACTGGTTTTTCTAGCATTAGCAATTTTGCCACACCACAGGATGGTTTCTGCTTCTTCACATCTTGAAACATTTCTTTCTCTCCCTTCAAAATATCTTTGAGCCTAAAAATAATCTTTGTATTTTTAAATTTCTAATATTTTTTTTGTCAGTTATTCCTGCTTTGAGCTGTTGGTAAGAGAGGAAATTTGAAACAACCTAAATATCTAACAATAGGGGGTGGGTTGGAGTAACTGACACATTCACCAACTGGCCACTGGTCAGCCTGTCAGGGAGAGCAGGCAAGCTGCTGGAATAAGTCCTTCTGTACCGATGTGCCAATGTGTGCTAAGTGTGCTAGTGTGTGCAAACGTGCCTGAGAGCATGTGCAAGCATATATGTGTGACAGTGTGCATGTTTGCAAATATAAGAATGTGTGCGTGGGCATGGGTGCATGTGAATGTGTGGGCAGGATCTGAGCCCAGTGCTGACTGCATTGGGTGTATAGTGTAATAAGCATGCATTACCTTATTACTGTGTATTCCAATTTTCAGATACGGTTTTCTTCACTGCATTTGTTTTATGGTTAAAACCTCAATAAAACCACTTCAAAGATTTCAAAATGAAAATATTATAGTTTTGACATTTATTTTTTTCCATTTAATTTCTTAGCTGTGATTATTTGGTTTGTTCCAACCTTTGCCTACAGAGCAAGGCAAAAAAAATTTTTAATAATTCCAAACAAAAAATCAAGGAGTGAAGGGAAAAACCCAAACATTATGCTAAACAGATACAAAAAGTAGAAACTTGACCTCTGAGAGAGGAGCACAACTTCCAAATGTGAGTGAACTTTTCACCAGTCCAGACCTGCAGTGTGTTCTTGAAAGCGGAGACCTTCCTGGTCTGAAGCATGCCTGGAGACGTGCTGGGGGAGGACCGTTGGGGATGTATTCAGAGGAGTCTGGGATGAGGATGATAAGATTGGCACCCTCACTAGAAGATATCAAAGAACAACTGGCTCCACAAGTGTGCAGTCTCATGGAGCCAGGTACGTACGGGCTTCCACAGACCACTTATTGCAAATGAGTAAGTCTGGGTGGAGTTGGCTTCATGGAGAACTGCAACCTCCTCTCCTAAGTTGACACGTTTTGAATTTTAGAAGTCTATAAAAGCTAAAATCCTCGTTAATTTCTAAGTATGCAAACTGCAAACATTTAACCAGTAGAGCTATATGCTCCATAGCTAGAGTAGTCAGCAAAGGAAGAATTCTAAGAAGGTCATGTGTGGATGTGTGGGCACCACTGGACTGGGAACAGTTAAATCCAAGCCTCTCCTTATGAGTCAGTGCCATTCACGGACTGGGAAGAGAGAGAACAATGTTGCACCAGCAAACAAGCCCATTCTGGGAATCAGTGCCATGCCTGGGCTGCCAGCAGACTGAGAACAGCTAGACCCAAGCCCCTTCCGGCATGCTGACTGGCAAACAAGAAGTACCAATCCTCCCACCCCACTCTGCCCCATAAGCAACCAGCTTATGCAAAGAAACACAGGCTGTGATGATAGCTATCAAGGTGAGATGCAATTGGAGGCCTGTGGTGCTTTGGTGTTTCGCTGACATTGCAGGTCTAGGGCCAGTGGTAACTATTGTTGATTTCATAATATTTTGAAGTCCTTTATCGCTTACACAAGTTTGTTTTAGTTGGTCTTATTCTCATTAAAATAAAATTTAAATAAAATTTTAAAAAGAAGGTCATAGGTGGTGGGGTGGACAATAGAGCTGTTGGAGGCAAAGGCACACGTTGCTCTCTTCTGTGCTCCCAGACTATAGGTGGCAGAGAAGCAACGCTGTGTCTCTGAGCCCAGACCCCTGCATCTCAGTTCCAAGGTGCTGCAGGGCGATGGTGAGCAGCCCTGGTGATGAGGAAGTGATGGTATTGAGAGGTGCAGGGACAGGAGGTGAGAGAGCAAGAGGTACTCCCTGTGTGCCTCACTTCTGAAACCCTAGTGGTTGGTTGGAGGATGGGAGGGAAGGAAAATTCCTGCCTCATCTGCTCATCTTCCTCTGGGACCCATTTGCTTGATCAGCATACCAGCATCATTGTCTATAAACCCAAATGGGCCACGCTGCCAGAGCTCCTGTCCACTCTCCCACTTGCCCAGGGTTGTGGGGTGCCAGCCTCAGAAAAGGATCCTGAAGGGGTCATGACTCTGGGACATGTGAGAGTGATGGAACCAGACTTTTGATGGGCAGATGGACCTGAGGACACCTAATGTGTCAGGAATGCTTCACTACAGTGTTAGGGACATGGGAGAATAATCATGGGTGCAGACTTCATCACCCTGGGGAAGAAAATGCTGCCCAGGCATCAAGGCCAGACCTGTTTTTCCTTCCCATGTGCATTATCCCACAAAAATTGGGGACCCCCTTCATGCTCTGTCATCCTTAGCCACCTCAAAATTCTGAAGAATCAAGCCCTGCTAATTGTCATTTTAAAGAAAGATTCCTGATAAAACAATTCCTTCTGGAGGCCAACTGGACCTGCGGCCTTTCTGGATAACCTTCCAGGTCCTCCCTCAACCTTCTCGCCCACTCCCATCTGAGTTGGTAGTTTCCAGGGACGGCAACTCTAGGACTTGAGTAACTGGAAATGTGTCCTGAGAAAGAACAAACAAGCCTCAGCCAAGCTACCCAAAGACACAGGACCATGTGGGGCCGCGGAGCCTGAGGCAGATCTTGGACCAGGATTTAGCCCCAACCCTTCTCGGTGTCACAGAGCAGGGGAGTGAGCTAGCACCTGGGCGTCATTAGCTCACTTCTGATGCAATGAGTTTCCTGACCAAGGGGTTCCAAGGAGGATTCTATAGAACCCAGCTATGGTCACTTGAGGGCAGGGATAGCGACAGCTTTGAGTTGTGCTGTAAACAATAGCTCCTCTTCTGACCCAAGCCCTCTAACTTTCCCATGGTTCCTGCTGGTCTGGGAGCAATCTTTGATTTCTGGAGGGAAAAGCAAGAGACCATGGATGTGGGGCTCCCTTTCTTAGCTATCTTTGCTATGTGGGAGGCAAAGGCATCAAGGGCTCTAAGCACAAGCTGGCTGAGTTATATCCGGAGCATCAGCCTCCATCTGGAGAGTCGGCAGATGGGTGAGGCACCGTCTGTCTAGGCCTAGCAGACCAGGACATGGTGCTGTTGGCAAAACCTCAGGCACAGAGGGCGACCCCAGATCAGGCTTCTGGCAGGAGGTGCCAAGGGACTGCACTGAGGCTTGGAGTCCATGGCCTGTGCCTGTTTCCTGCAGTGGTCCCAGGTCAGGGACTGGCCTGAAGCTTCTGCTATAGCTCTGAGATGAACAGGAACCTCTACCACTTCCCACTACATGGTGTGTGGATAAAAACCAAAAGACTGTCTCCTTCCTGCTCTGATGCTTGGCCAGTCCCTGAGGATGAGGTGTCATATGAAGACTGATATTTTTCACTCAGAGCTGAGATAGATTGTGAGGAACGTAGCCCCATGGGACTTTACTCCACCGCAGTATTGGGCAGCTCAATAGAAATGTCTGTTTCTGTGAAAACGTCCTCAGACAGCTTTCAAGTATGGGAACGTTGCATGGACTGATGGGTGCTCTGGACATCCCGAGACTCAGTGCCGCGTGTCTTCTATGAGGCCCTGTTTATGGAGAGGTAGTTTAGCTCTGTGTTCATGCAGAGCTTGCCAAAGAGACAAAAGTCAGCCCAGCTCAGATCTACTCTTGTGCCTGTGATGACATGGGACCTCTATCCCGGTGTCCTTCGTTTGGGCCTTTCTCCAGCAGGGTCTCACCAGGACATCTGATCAGGTTCACATTCATCCTGCTAATGGCCTGCTGGGCAGCCTTCAGCATCTCCACCATCTGGAGACCCCAGGTAGTGCTGTGTCTCTTACCCACCCAGCCCGTGATCCTCCTCCTTTAACCCCTATAGTAAACCTCAAGCCCTGATGGTCTCATGTTTCCAGTTTGCCCAGTAAAAATGCCAAGAAGCAATGATTAACCAGTTTCAGCTAAAGTCTAAGTACTTGTGTTGCAGTCTCCAAATGTCTGATCCTCCTGCCAGGAGCCAGGTCTCTTGAGGGAGACGCTGTTTCCAGCTTGAGAAAAGAAGAGTGAAAAGGGAGCTTAAAGGGTCAGCTTGCACCAGAAAAAAGACCACCATGGCTAGAGTCAGCTGAGGATGACTCAGGAGCTGCCAGTCATAGGAGCTGTGGGCATTGTCATGAAACATGACTGCAGAGGACCACTTGGTTCTCTCAGCTGGAACTCACACATTCAGGACTGGACTCACTAGTTACCCTGGAGAACTGTAAGGAATGCACTCATTATGTTGACCCTGTGTCCTGCTTTTCCTATGTATGTGTACCTCTGGGTCTCCAAACTGGGGGGTGTTTCTCTTTATAGGAGTCTTCTAGGAAAAGGGAAGGAAAATAATAGAGTTTTTTTTAAATGATAAGATTATGCTGGCAGTGACCAGTAGAAGTGGAGGGGTGAACAGCACCCTAAAACACTACTCTGCAAATGTTTTCAGCAATCAGGGCCCTACATGTAGCTGCCCATTTATCAGTTATGCAGACACAAGACAAAGATGCTATTGCACAGCTCAGGAGTGGAAATAGCATGGGGAAAGACTAGATTTCTCTAGAAGAAAATATGCAAAAGGAAGAGAAGGAGGCCCAACCAGAAGATGCTGAGTGACACATTTGCTTGTCAGATATGTTGCCGAAAAAGGGTTAGAAGATCATCTAGAAGCAGAACCTGGGCTTCATGTTCAATTAAATAAAGCAATTTTGTCACTAACTTTTAAAGCTTGCATAGTAGTGTTATGGCTACTTGCATGAGTCATTATCTTTCAGGTAGCATGCTGAATATTTATAGACAATAATAAAATGCATGAGGTTCATTTAAAATGACCTGTGTGGAAGATAGTGAGGCATTCTCGGGATATAGGCAGCTGACTTGGGCAGTTGTGGAGGCTGGGTATTGACGTTTCATTTGCCATTCTTACAGTCACTGTACCATACTGAAAATGTCCATGTTAAAACTAGGCACATGTGAGAGTGTGCACCCTTGCAGGTATGAATACGTGATTGTGTGTGTGCTTAAAAAGGCCGCCACCATCTGTCTGTGCAGGTGGCTTCTAGCTGTGGTCTCCAGTGTGGTCTGAGCTCTTTTTACCCTTTTATCTCTAAAGTCACTGGGGTCTTTGCCTGCTGCAGAGATATAGGGACTGACCCTCCTGGGCAAGGGCCCTGCTTTGGAGTGTCAACCTTGGTCCTAGAATGAACCTTGCACTCCATCTGCTACCATGTACCCTGAGCCAGGAGCCACTGGCCACAGGGCCAGAGCATTGGCCAAGCTTGGGGCTCATCCCTTAGGGGATTACTGGGGCATTTTTTGGAAGCTCCAGACTTTGGGATGTGTGTGTAACTGCATGGTGGTGGCAGGAGGGCATGTGGTGGGTATAAGACAAGGGTCTAAAAGCAGTTTCCAGAAGCCGTTTTCCCAGGTGAATTCTCAGTCTTTGGTGATTTGTTACTAGGAAACCAGGAAAAATAGAAGCCCATTTGTAAGCAGCTGCATTTCCATCTGCAAGGCTGCTGCCACCTGGGTGGGTTAATAAATCCAGGTTGTGAGCAGCCCTTCAGCACTCCTGGAATGGGTGCTTTGGGAAGTGATGCTGAAAGGATTCTGATCATTCCTGCTTAACGTTAAAGACCATGTGAGAGGAAAACACTTTTGGATAGATGATATTAAATTGGAAATAAAATTGAAAAGCTTGATGTGCAACTCTGTAAATGTGATAACTTACGGTTTTTAAACTTTAAATCAGGTGTAACAAACATATGTGAAGCCAACATTTTGTCTCAAAACCACTTGGCTTGGTTCAGCTCCACAGGGGCATCCTGCATCTCTGGTGACTGCCCTTAAGTGGACATTCCACTCATGGGCAGTGCTCAGTGGCCTATGCCCCATCTTATCCTTATTGGGAGTTCTCTGGTATTCTCTGGTCCTACTTGGTCAGGCAGGATGTTCTGAGGCTGATCCTGTGGCCTGAAACTAGATTTTCTCTCCTGCTGACCCTGGTCCTCCTCAAATGACCTCATCCACGGTCCCAGGGCCTCTTCCAGCTGATCTGGGCCCCTCTTGCCTCCATTGGTGTCCTCTCTGGGGAGACTGGCTCTGATGCTTGAGACAGGAGGTAACCCAGTCGTGGAAATTCTAGACCACCAAAAAGCTAGTACAGAGCAGAAATCCCCCTGCACATCTCTGTAGAAAATCTTTATGTGGCTGAGATCCTGAAGAAAGGCTGTCTGTTCCCAAACTTCCCACCTCATGCTGGCCATCCAAGCGACCTTTGAGTTAAGTGACATTCTTCCTGTGATGCACATTTGTGTGCAGTGAGTGATGTCTCCAAAATGAGCACACTTAGATTTCAACTGTAAGTGTTTTCCATGGGAAAGGCAGTCATTGGCAGGGGTCTCCTTCTAAAATGGGCTGGGCCTCCAGGCTGGGGGGTCCCCCCACCCTGGATCCGGGACCTGATATTCCCTAGAATTACTCCAGGAGCCTCTTGATGGATCTAAGGCTTCTGCAGGATATGCAAAGTCTTGATGTGGGATGTGGAGAAGGTATGACCCTGTTGTCCACTGGGAAGGTGGTAGAAATAATTATAGCTCAAGGTAACAGGGGATAGAAGCCAACCTGAATCAAAAGTGTCATCTACCTTCAGGGAAGGCAGGCTTCCTGGAGGAAGTAGCACTTGAACTGTGTTTTGAGGGATAAATAGGAACCACAGAGTGAGAAGAGGCCATGCAGGGGAAGGAACAGAGGAGCAGAGCATGATAGGGAGAGGTCTGTATGTTTGTAGAAGTAGGGGCCCTGGTGTGCATGAGAATTGAGTGACACTCACAGGGTTTGGGGAAGCTTCCAGCAAGGGAAGTTACAGAGTACCAGTGGCAAGAGGCAGAGTTTACTCAGCAGCAGCAAGAAGCAGGGCAGGTTCAGGTGACATCTCATAAAGCCACCAAGTAGGGGAACCATCTGGTTGGAGAAGAGGCCTGGGGTTTGGGGAGAGGCTTGGGCTTTAGTGACTGGAGAGTTTCAGGGCCATAGGAATGTTTTGCAGTCCTGGGGTAAGGTGGTCTGGAGCTTGTGCCAGCAGTAGGCCTGGCTTCTGGCCTCCTTTATGTCTTGGACTGTCCTAGTTACTTTCTCATTGTGTGGCCAAAATACTTGACACCCGTAAGTTAAAGGCAACAGGTTTATTTTGGCTCACAGTTTGTAGAGGTTTCAGTCCATGGTTAACTGGCTCCAAGGCAGGGCAGCATGGCAGAGGCACATGACAGAAGGGAAACAGCTCATGGCACGGTAGGCAGGAAGCAGCAAGGGATAAATGAAGGAGGAAGGATGTACAACATTCCAGGACATGCCCACAGTGACTCACCTCTTTCCACCAGGCTTCCCTCCCAACATCATGCCCAGCTACAAACCCATCAGTGGACTTATCCAGGGATGAGTATCACATACCTATGATCCAGTCACCATCCAAAAGCCTCACCTCCAAGCACATGCAATTTCAGAGAGGACATCTAGACGGAAACCAAAACAGGCCTAGAGGGAGCCAGCTGTACAGTGTTGTTTCCCAAGGATATGAACCACTCCAACTCTGCCCCAGAGCCAAGCGACAGCATTTTCTGCCATCAGGAGGCACCTTTGCCAGTGGACTCCTCCTTTCCTTGGTAGTCTTAGCTTCCCTCCCATCTCCCCATAGCACAAGCCTCATGAGCCACTCTGGCAGAGGTACACAGCGGGAGGCAAAAGTCCAGGGAAATAGATATTCTAGCTCGTATCCCCTACCCACAGGGCACACGATCACCTGACACCGCCAGAAACTATGGCCACAGGGCACACGATCACCTGACACCGCCAGAAACTACGGCCAAAACCCGAGTATCACTGGAGGTCTTCCTGGCACAGAGCCAGGCATCACGTTCTTCAGCAGAACTAAGTGGCTTTCACAGGGGCCATGTGTCCCACAAAGCTGGGAACACGGACTGTTGGTCCCTTCCCAAGAAGTAGGACCCTGCTTTGGTGGACCATGTGCAGGTCTGTCCTCATTCACCCCTTCTACCTCTTCCTCTATCCTTCCTCTGTCTCCTTCTCATCATCAACCTTGTCCTCCTTATCTGTTTTCCCCTCTGCTAGACTAGGTTCCTCCCATGTCTGGTACCAAGTCTGCACAGGCCTCTGTCCCAGTGACAGGTCCTCTCTGAAGAAAGGAAACTGGGTACAGATGACCTGATTTGCCCTCGGTGGCACAGGTGGAACAGAGAAGGGTCCAGAATGAAGGTTTCTGCTTTTGCTCACAAACCTGCATCCTGTTCTTCAGTCCTTGGTCCCACACTGGTGGCTGTGGTTTTCTCATATTGCTCTGGGGGAATTTGAATACGCTTGGAAAATACAATTAAAATTACTCAGTACATCTCTTGATGGTTGAAGAGAAGTGTTAGCTGCATTTCCATCCCTTCCTTCACTCATGGCTTGATTTGTCTGCTGTGGCCCGCATGCAGTGGGCGTCACTGTGAGTATTAGGCCCTGCCTCAGGCTGAGCAGACCACTGTGGTCACTACACTGCCTTTACCACCACAGGCACAAGGAGCAGGAGTTAGAGTCGGGTCCATGGTGTGAGTGTACTGGCTTAAGGCATTAAAAGTCCAGGTCAGGTTCCCCAGGTCTGCGATAGGTCTGCATTGAGCCTTGTGTCACATCCCTAAGCTATAGATGGACATGTTTATTGGTTTTGGTCTAAAACAGATGAAAAGTCATTGGAGGGTTTTGCAGTAATTAAAATTAGCCACACTGGCTACAGTGCTGTGGAGCAGTGACTCCCATGGTCAAGAGATCTCTCTTGCCTCCCAATGGAGCCCAAGCCTGGTTTTACAGAAGTAACAGAAGGTCACAATCACTGTATGTTAATTAAAAGCATAAAGTGCCAGAAACTGTAAGAGTCTCAGAGAACTAAGGCAAGTGGAAGATTTGGAATATAGGTTGTGGATGAGGGTTTGGTTCCTAGGTCCCTAGAAGAAGACTTCTCTGCTCTCTGACCTGACAGAGCTGCTCAGGGGACAATCTGGAGAACCAGCGGTCACCACAGTGGGATGAAGCTTCCTGTTAGGACTGACCCAGATGCTTCCCACCTCGGGCAATGTCTCTCAGCCCCCAACCATGGCCAAAACAAGTCTGGGACTTACACAGGCCAGCATAAGACTGGCCATCTTCCAGTGACGTGGGCTGCTCCTTTGAGACAGAGAAACAACTACAGAAGGAGTCACTTACGTTTTCTCATGCCAGGGGCAAGTGAGTTCCTTCCTTACACCATGAACATTCCCTTATGTCAGTGACTCAACCAAATTCAGACAGAGGGGCCTTGGTCAGTGTAAGGGAGGGATCAGGGATCCCAGGTTTTGGTTAGACTCCTCCCCCTGCAAGAGAGGAGTCAGGTGTGACACACACATGATTTGGCTGGGTGTCCCCATGCCACATCACCCATATGCTCCACCATATACTTCAGTACCCTCACATGCCCTGTGTCCCACCCAGAAGAAGCTTTAGATACCATACATAGATGCTGCTTAAGAGTTCCAGCCTGTTAGTCAGCCCACAGTTCTGTGAGATAACTCTCCACAGCGGTCTCCAATGTCTGGTGGCGCCCTGACATGTCCACCCACTGGCCTCTCTGTCCACATTGCCTACCTGTGATGACTCTGTGGCACCAGGCCCTGGGCTTCATAGTTTGTGAATGGCAGAATGGTTTCGACTCTCTAAGGCTCCTGCATTATACTTCCTGGAGACCCAGGCCCTCTCTGTTGACCTTGTAAAAGGCCACAGTTGGGCCTTTTTCATCTCTGGGTCCTTGAATAGAGTGTGAACTCTCAGAGTTGTTACCGTCTGGTGACTGTCATCGTCTTCATCCAATAAGGACTCTAAAGCCAAAGGCCATACTGGGCTATGAACATACACAGAGCACAGAGCTGATTGGAGCTACATCCCAGTGTGTGCCACTGCAGTACACTCTGTGTCCACTCAGCTTCGGTGCAGGCCTGCAGTGACGTACATTGTCATGGGGTCTATGTGACACATGCTTTCTTTCCCAAAACCCAACCTCGGCCAAGGCCCCCATCATGTGGCTATGTCCTCTGAGGACACATCACTCAGGCTGAGACCTCTGAGACTAGCCCTGACTGCCACTCAGGGAGAACATGCCACCTATGAAGGCCTGAGGGTCAGGCAGATTCTCCTCTGCAGGAACTGGTCACTCTGAGCCTCCTCTCCCTCAGTCTGTCCCCAAGCCAGGTTATGACACCAGCCAGACACTCGTACTAAGCTGTGGCTCTCTCCTCCCCTTAGGCATCTGAAAAAACCCTCTTAGCTTCGCAGTGACCTTCCTTCTGCAGGAGATAATGATGACATTAATCACAACCCCAAAGTGGTTGCTCCTCCCCAAGCCTGAGACCCTCAGACACCAGAGATGACCACTTCTCAGAGAAGCCCCTGCAGACATGTCAGTGTCTATTTGCTCTTAGATGAGAAAGAGAATGAGAAACAGAAAGAGGAGAACAGGGTTCTTAGTGCTCTTGGATGCCAAAGTTAAGGGTCAGGGCTTGGGGCATGCATCAGGGAAGTGGCTGGGGGAATTGGAAGCTGCTGTGGTCTGGAAGACAATCATTATCCTGGCCACAGCCCCATCCTAGTGCTGGACTGCTCTGTAACTGGGAGTGCCAGGTCCAGCTGAAGCACGTGGTCAAGCCATGGCCTCACAGGGGGTCCCTGGGACAGTCAGATGAAGAGGGCCCCTGGGACATCTCAAGCTCTGAGAAGGGCTGGCCAGTTGGGTAAATTCTGAGGAATATATGGAAGGATGTCTCAGGTAGACACCATAAATTACAGGCCAGGAAATAGCAGGGGCCCATCTCTGACCGTGTCAGTGGGGTAAATGGTCTCCATGTCAGGCCTGCCTATTGAGACCTCTTGCTTGGCTGTGACCATAGAAGCTTGGTCACAATCTGACCCAAATATAGCTGTCCTACCCTTCAGTGCAGAAAGGAATCTCCCCAGATTCTAGCCAATGGGCTAAGAAGCTGTATACCCTTCTGACCTCAAGGCACTGCATCCCATGCTGCCAGTAGAGCATGCGCAGTGCTGTGAGTGTGTTGCCACGTTGAGCAGAGTTTAGTTGAGCTGATGTTTAAGGCCAGGAAGGTCCAGAGTCCATCTGTGAGGGCAGTAGGGGAAAAGCTAGTGGGCTTTGCTCCCTCTGTGCACCCTGTGCATTAGCGTCTCTTTCTCCATCTGAGATCTGTCTCTAGGGCAATGTCGTGCTGGGATCAAGGTTAGCACTGAACAAACAAAAGTGGTGCAGGAACCTCTGAAGCACTGAATCTCAATGGAGCACCGTGTCAAAGTGACAGTTATCTGGTGGATTCAGAGAGGTATTGTCCCTGGGATAGGTAAGGTCAGCAGGCAAGCGGCCCAGGAGGTGGCCAGGAGCTCATTTCTCTACTCTCTCTTCCAGGGAAACATACTCACACATTTCCCAACTGAGCTTAGTGCGTCCAAGCAATCAGAACATAGGGAATCAGTCCCTGGGCCATCTGGGCCACAGCATTCTGGTGTATGGGACAGGGACATCCCTGTATGAAATGTATCTCCATGTCCATGTGTTGGCGTGTCTGGATGTCTGTCTCTCACACACGCCCATACCCAACCAGCTCCAGCTGGTTGTGTGAATCACAATAACTCACCAACTGCTCAGTCACCACCTTTTCAGACACATTCAGTAGTGACTATTTCTGGAAACAACACTAAACCCATAATTTCTTTGCATAAGGCAAAATAATTTTCACATAGTAGCTGGGGAAGTCCCAAGCATGCTTGTTTCTGTTAAACTAATTTGTGTGTTTATGACACTTAACCTTGGTTAAGAAAAAATTTACTGAAAAAACATTTGTTCTTAGGTTTGTCTCAGCCCTTTCTCAGACTTTCCTGTGAAATGAGCATTCACGGGTGTTTTCACTGCAACTTCGGTCGTTGCGTGATGGTGCCTCGTGAGCTCCAGCTGCTGTGTGGGGAATTTCCATATCAAGTCAGGTCTGTTCAGATCTAATATGTAGGAATAAAGAATATGCTCTTTAGGTTCCTGTAATTCATTGCATCATACAAGCTAATATTTCTTTTTAGGGGGTTTCAGACATGATTTTGCTTCACTATATTTCATCTAATATTTGAATTTGGAGAAAAATTTGCTTGTGAAACAGATCAAAAAATATCTGCCTCTGTATTCACAAAGATATAATGAATTCCAGGAGTAAACTAATGCTAAACTACCACTCCATAGGAACAACCTTTCTCTTTTTTTGTGAAAGGTGATATCATCCTACATTCCTGCTCATTTGTTGCCCTGCACACTGCAGCTACCTATTTGCTCTTTCTTCCTCTCTCATCTACCTCATTTACACATGCATGCATTCATACATCCCTTACTGCCTGTCCACCCATCTACTAGTCCATGTACCCATCCCCTATCTATTCATCCGCATAACCACCCTTCTGTCAGTTCATCTGCTTATATAGTAATACATTCAACAATCCACTAACCTGCGTACACATTCATAATTCATCCACCCACTTATCCATCCATCCATCCATCCATCCTTCACTCCATCCATCCATCCATCCATCTATCCACCTGTCTATTCACTCATCCTCTCATCTGCCTGTGCTTCCATATGTTCACCCTGCACTCATCTGCCTGTATATCTGTCTCACAGTATGGGACCACGGCTGTGCAGAGGATGAAAAAGACTGCTTAGAGACGAAACTTGGTCTGACCACAGAAGGCTTGAGGGGCTATCTCAACCAAGAGCACCCAGCATTACAGAGGCTCCCAAGAGCAGCCCCAATGCTGAGGACTCCCTGGGTTTTATTTGGAATATCAGTGTAGGAGAAAAAAAGCAGAAGACAAGCAGTCTGGGTGAGGGGTAGTCTCAAGGTTAGGCAGTTTCTCGAGGAAAGGGGAAAGACAACAGCCAGACATAGCATGTTTCTCTAATCTAAACTGCTTGTTTAATCACTCACCCCTCACAGATCCTGCGTGCTTTTGCCATGCAGTTTAACCATTTACTCCTTGGCCAAGTCTCCCACATTTATCCATCCTCTTTTCCATCTATTATATTCTAACCCAAGAGAAATTAAGTACTTGTGTCTCTTAGAGAAAGGTACAGGGTTATCAGTACTGTTCCTCAGAACCCAGATCTAAAACAGTAGAATGGACAAGTTGTGGTGTGTTCACACGAGGCATCCCACCCGACAGTGACTGTCGCTGACAGAAGTGTGGTTTGCCGTGCCATTGCTGTTGAGCCAGGGCCAAGTGGTCTCGTAGCTTGTGAGTCCCCTGCTTCTCCATCTGGCTGCCGTCGCAGAGCATATGTGTGTGAAGTGGTACCCACCGCAGCGTGACTGCATGTATTATCCCCAGACGACAACTGTGGGGCTGAGAGGCAGCCTCTCCCTAGGTCAGGTCTGACTCACTTCCCAAATAGGTTCCTGAATAAGGAAAACCCACGCCAGAAGGTAGACGGGAAGTGACATGAGGCAGAGACTCAGTATTCTCTTCATTCCTTTTCAAGCGGAGCTGGCCAGCAGACTCCTCTAATTGCTGGTGGTGGAAGAGGAGGGACCTAGCCATGTGACTTTCAGCTGCAGCCAGGCCTCTGCGCTTGCAGCACCCTGAGGGAGGAGGTGGGAGCAAGCATAGAGAGTCTGATTCACCATCAAGGGAAACGCTGCCCGCCTCAAGCCAGAGAACATTCTTGGACTGCACTTTTTTTTCAATGTCCTAAATTTAAACAGCTAGAATTATCTTTTGAGCACCATCATATTTAACCTTTAGAAATGATTGGCCTCTTAATGGGGTGTCTGCATTAGACTATGTGGCTGGAATGTGACATGGGTCTCATTTCTCACAGCGTTTTTTTCTTGCCTGTGCTCTGAGAGCGGCAATCCAAATCACCGAAGTTCATTGCACACTTAACTGTGGACAGGCAGGGTATCAGCCAAGGAGGTGCGAGGTGGCATCCACGTCAGCCCAGAAGGGCCAAAGCTCAGCCCAGAAACAGCCCTTGTCTGCCCTCCTGACATGGCACTGGCCGGCTCTTTGGGACTCTGAGCAGAAATGTGATTTGACCACGGAGGCCTGGAAGTGGTAGGAGTGTCGGTAGTCATTTGCCTGGCACCTGTGCCAGAGGAGTTCTCTGAAGGGAGGCAGCCTGCTCAATTCTGGACTCAAAGCTCAGGGATGGTGACGAATAGCTGACTACGTGGCAGGAAGGAGGCAGGTGCCCATTTGATCTGCTGTGGATGACTCCATAACTGCATTCAGTGGTTGAGGAAATGTGGCCCAACATGTGGCCCTCAGTCAGACCGTGACCAAGAGGCTACAGCAGACTGGTCTAGGCACTGGCTTGCTACAGGGGCCAGGGAAGTGAGAGCAGCCTGGGCACTCCAGCAAGCACAGGTTCCCACAGAGCGCCTCTGATCTTTCTCACTACTGCTGCACTTCATCAGAAGGAGCTGGGAAGGCTGGGCATCATGGCCATCTCTGGACTTCACGGGTTGGAGAGGTTTTCCTGGAAGTGGAGGCAGTTCAGGTAGCTGAAGGAACCTGTGTGGTCTTGCTGAGCCCTGGACATGTAAGCATTTGTCTTTTCAGAATATTTGTGAAAATAGCCAGTGTGGTAACAGTCAGAGCGGGTTTCCCCCTAGGAAGTCGGCAGCACCAGTCAGTGCTAGAACCCTGTCAGCTATAGTAATGTGTTATGTTAGGTATGTTCAGACAGGTATCCAGTTTGGCTGTTTTGGACCTAATCTGACAACTGGCAAATGTGGTATCTGCTGAGCCAGGCTGAAACCTGCCAGAAAGGACTGCTTGGTAGCTCCTTGCTTGTGGTTCTCAATTTCCTGCTTGGTGAGTGAGTGGCCTCAAAGTGGGCATTCAGGCAGGGGAGGGCAGCCTGTGTATCTGGTACAGTGATGTCGCAACTTAGTACCTGGATAGCGGAGTGGAGTCCTTAGTGGAGGAATGACCTTGAAGTCCTATTTCAGGAGCTCCCTTACTTTGGGGGAATTCTTGACTCTATTATAATGAAAAGTGAGCTTAATGTGTTAATTTGAGCTTTCCCTGAAAATGCATTAACACAGAGGTTAGGTGACTTTCAAAAAAGGGCTACTTTTCCCTCTAAGTGAAAGAAGGTCCATCAAGGAGGCAGCTGTACATCCCTAGAGCCCAACCCAGGCACAAAAGGGAACCGGAGGTGGTCTCCACGATAAGTGGAGGTGACAGCTCTTTTATGCTGGGTTCTGGGTGCCAGCTTTGCTTAAAGCCTGGCTCTGCCTCCTCATTTTGCTAAGGCACCACTGAAGAGGTCGCAGTTGCCTGTGCCTAGGCTGTGTGTCTGTCAGTCACAGGTGCTGTGCTCTGTGGCATCTATAAGGAGAGCCCTGTCTGCTTAATCAGCAGCAGGCTACAGCTGCTGGCCCCGTGATGAACGCCTGTCTTAGACTGAAATGCACAAGCCAGAGCAAGAAGAGACCTCCTTGCCAAGTCGGTTCTTGCCAATCACTGTGCAGGTGACGCAGAGCTCCCATCCTCCCTTGCGTGGTACCCGTCTCCTCTCACAGTGCCTGGCTTTTACTGAGCACACTTGTGACCTCCTTCACACTAAAGTCACCTGCTTAACCTCTCCTTAATGCTTCAGGTCTGGAAGGGTGGGGGGAACCCCTGAGGTTCTGCTGATCACTGCCATCCTTCCAGTTATCCAAGTTGGCCAGGAGCCTGCCCGATCTAGCTAGCATCCCTCCTTTCACATCTTCTCTCTACTTTTGTCACCTGTACAATATGTGACTCCCTCTTGCAATCTGCCTGGGGGCAGGCATCCACTCTGCAGTGCACACAGGCCAGCTCTGAGGGTCTGGGCAGGCAGGTGACAATGGTCTGGGGTCTCCGAGGCTTCACTGCCTGTCCTGGACTGGCCACTCCTACCCAGGAGGCCCTGCTCTGGCTTGCGCCTTCCAGTTAGGGCCAAAACTGACTATCCCTTCCCTGCCTCTGAGGGACACCTGGCCTCCAGGCCATCCTTGATGCACTCAGGACAGGACTCTCACCTACCTAGAGGCCCAGGCCACTCCTTCCTTTCAAACAGTTGTAAGGGCACCTGTGACACAGCAGCCACATCACAGAGCTGTGGCCTCTGGGGGACAGACAGGTCTCATGGCAGTCAGCTGTCCTCAAGGACTTCAAGAGCTGAAGTCCTTTACTACAGGCCTCAGGGCCTCCCAGTGACGTGCAAAGGAATGACAAGTGGTTTGTACAAGATTTTCAGCAAGGTCAATGTCATTTATTTTATTTCTTCTAAATTAGCCATCAGAGCTGAAAGGCTTTGCAAGGACACTGTGGACAGATTCAGATAGATCTATATGTCCCCTCTCTGTAGCCTTTTTGTGTGCTGTGAGCTCTCACAAAGATGCCAAGGCCTAGTGTGGGCACTGAGCTGGTGTACAACCAGGGTACACGGATAGGGGTCCCGGGAATGGCCCCAAGCACCCCCTAGTTCCCCAACTTTGAAGTGGTACCCAAGCCAGTTCTGAGTGGGTTCCCTGTGGTAGCCTCTGTTCTCAGACTCTGAGGAAACTAGAGGGGCACAGAGTTCCATGGTCACCCTGCAGCCTTGGGTCACGCCTGAGAGAAGTGTCACTTCTACTTTCAGAAGCCTGTGCAGGCGGAATGCTCTCAGGAGGGGTCCTCTCACTGCTCACCACTGAAGACACAGATCCTCTGATCCTCCGAGTGGGATCTGTCCCTCTGCTGGGTGGTGCTGTGTGGGAGTTCATCAATGAATGAACACTGCCCATCCTCCCTCCTCCCTCTAGGGCCCCCACCCAAGGACAACCCTGGCCACATTTGCTGGGCACTGTGACCCCACTGTCATTGGGCTTCGGGCTGGCAGGAACCTGGAAGTATGCTACTCATATCGCATTTCTGACCCTGCTGGGATAAGACGCTGCAGGCATAAGTGGCCACTGCATTCAGTGTTGTGCTGCTTCTTTGCACCTGAGTTCGATGGTGTGGCCAAGTGCTTCAGGCTCCGTGGAGAAGCCGGGTGGACCTCAGCTGTGCTGCTAAACTTCTGGTGCCCTTTCTCCACCCTTCTGCATGTTGAACTGACACAATTGCCATAGGCGGGATAGCAGGTGGCAAGAGGAATGAACAGACCTTAAGGGTGGATTCTGCTACAGAGAATCCACCAGTAGTGGGAGGAGGGGGAACTCAAGAATACCCAGGCTGCACTGGGAAAGTATAGCCAAAGTCTTAGAGCAGGCAGGGCAGGTATCCAGGGCTGGGCACTGGCCCAGTTCCCAGTCCTTTCTGCCCCAAGTTCACCAGAAACGGCATGTTACAGACCCTGGTAAAACAGCTACAGTCCATCTGTGACCAGTCCCAGCACACTCATTGTTTAAGAACGATCCAGTGAATTCATTATATAGCAGCAGGGAAGTTCAATTTCATCCTCAGTTCCTGGTGGCAGCTAAGGTCCATGTCTTCTTGTTGGCCAGCCCTCCAGTTGCAGCCAGCAGCTGGGAGGGTTTGCAGCAGGCTCTGACTTGGTGCAGCTCAGATGCTGCCCTAACACGGCTTCAAGGTCTCCTCAAGTGAGAATGCCTGAATCCGGACCAGACTGAGGAAGAGCTGTCATCTGTCCACAGCGCCTTGTGCTGGCTCACCAGCGTCATATTTTGGAGAAAAATCTGTGTACAGAGTCTTTGACCCTTTCTTGTTATCCCTTGTGGCTTTATTATGTCTCATTGCTGGAACCATCTCAGTCCCCATCATCTCACTTGGGAAGGGTAGGGAAAAGCTCCCCAACAGGACCCCCGTAACTTTGTAGGTGACAGAGGCCTTGCCTCTAGATAAGCTCGCCAGGCCCAGTCTTGTTGCACAGACCCTGCTTCATCCATGAATAGACACTGGCAGTGTTTGCTCTGGGATCCCTGGTGCTAGGTGTGACACTCAGAGGGCCCAGGTATGGATGGAGGACAGTGGAGCCAGTGTAACCCCTGCTAATCTCAGCCAGGCCAGCTCCCCACACACAGCGAGGGCCCCAGGGCTCTAGCAGTGCTGATGGCCTTGTCCTTTCCTATTTTGGGGTCCTGGCTATGCCTGTGCCACACACTTGCTCCCGACATAGCCCCAACATCGCAGAGCCTTGAGGCTCAGGCAATGGCTCCATGCAGCCATCAGCCTGGCAGCATTATAATGACTCTCCTTGAACTGAGCGCACCTCTCCCCACCTACAAGCACAGCCTTTATCCCACAGCCCACCCTGTAGCCGTCACCAAGACTGGTGGCTGCTCAGGAAGTGGCTGATGCTCAGGGCACAGGTAGTAAGTAGGTGCAGTGCTTCCAGGCTGGCTGACCAGAGAGTCTGGAATCAGCACAGCAGAGAAACCGAGGCTGTGATAGATAGAGGCAGGCTGCTAAGTTGGCCCTGATCTGCTGTCGCGCATGTCCAAGGTGATTCCTGTTTCAGACCAACTGGGCCTGTACGTTAGTGTAGACACAGGGGCATGCTCTTCCCCATGGAATCCCAGAGATCACATGAATGTAAATGGGACTTGTGTGATTGGAATGGATGAGTGTGTTTTGGGGTGGAGCTCATGCCATCCAAACTTCTAGGGAGCTATGGAGCTCTATACCAGAGTGGGAGGAATCCAGGCTCCAGAGCCCTGGAGTCCCATTTCAGGGACACCTCAGCAACTTACAGACTTAGGGTGGCATGAGCAGGTACTGCAGTTCTCCCTATGTCCTCTCCAGCTGTGGGCTGGGTTTCCTGACTGAGTGAGAGGTCCAGTTAGGTTGGGGCTGCAGAGTGAGGGATAACATCATGTTGCATCAGTCTTGCCCTCCTTGGTCTTCCCAGAGCGCCGCAGTCCTCCTGAGCCTCCTTTCTCTCTTCCATTGTGGGGCACTGAGGATTCACTCTGCCAGGCAAAGTGAGCTCTCAGTGGTTTGGATATGGTTTTATACCAAGGTCCTGGCAATCAGGCATCCTTCCCAAAGGCCTTTTGGATGCTTGCTGTATTTATTAGTCAGCTTTTCAGTCACTGAGACACAATACCAGGGACCTGAATTTAAAGGAGAGACTGATTTTAGTTCATAGTTTCCATCCATGGCTGTTGGGCTGCAGGGCAGAAATAACATGGAGCAGGAAAGCTGCTCACATTATGAGAGCCAGGAAGCAATGACTGAAGGGAGGAGCTGGGCAGGAGTACACCCCTTCCAAAAGGCACCACCTCCTAAGAGCACAACGAGCCATAAACTCACCAGTGGATGAATCCCACACTCCACAGAAATATTCGCCACAGGCACAGGAGGGAGAAAGTCTGCACTGCAAACCATGCCTAGAGCCCATGAGCTCTTGCCAGCACCTACGGACAGCTGTTGCCAGAACCAATGGTCCTGCCTCACTGGGGACGCAAAAACAGAAGAAATATCTCCATCTCTCCCTGATTTTCCTCTACCACAAAACCCAGGTCAATCTTCCCACATGGAGCCAGAATTTACTGATTTTCACTCAGCCAGGAATTTAGTGCCCACATCTCCTGACTTCTACAGACACTGGTTAAGATGCATCTGTGGCCCACCGTCTGTTAGTGAATGTTGAGCCCTGGCCATTCAGCCGAGACAGAGTCGAAGATCAGCTCACATCACTGATCAGTTGCTGATGGCCACTGTCCCCTCAAGGGTGGCTGGCCATTTGGGTCAGCAGTTTATCTCACAGGAAACAGCTGAAGTTTCCTAGAATCTTTTGTGCCCTAAGGAAGCCATGTACAGTACAGGTGCCTGATCCCTGCAGGGAGGATTGAGTGGGAAAGAGAAAAGTTTGCTGGACCAACTGCTGCACAGTGCCCACTCCTAGGGTAACTTGTAGAAGGGCCCTGTCACCATGTGCACCAAGGCAATGCAGACCTCAAGGAAATACCACCACAGAAAGTCCTGTCTCTACGGGCGATACCTGTTACAGCCAAAAAAGGAGCCTCCAAAGACCCCGGACCACACAGCCAAAGGTGCACCTTCTGAGACAAGAGCAGAGTATCTAGAGCTCTTGGATTGTCTGAGAAGTCACATGAGTGTGGGCAATGAGTGTGGCTTAATAGGAAGTATCAGGAGCACAATTGTCCATCTACCAGTAATGGTTGGGTGACTGTGAGCAGTTCATTCCCTGGCCCTGAAAAGCAGTTTTCTACTTTGCAAATATGTATACTCTACTGGAGTGAAGAGAAGATGTGACTGCTCTACCACTGAAGATATGTACAGAATTAATGTTGTTAAAATAAAGATTAAAATTTTGGACCTTTAAACAACTCAATTAAGCTGCTTTAGCCTTCATTCATCCCTGAGCTCCCCAGAGGCTGAGGGAAAAAGCGTAGCTGGTATATTACCTTCTATGAGAGAAGAGTTCACTGCACTTCTCTTCCCAGTAGGGAGGCTTGTGTAGCTTATGACTATAGAGCATGCCAGCTCTAACAACAAGGTATTTGAGGTTCTAGCCTGAGGGTTGCTGTAAGGCAATAGTGGCCACACTTCTGACTGGAAGTAGCCTTGCCCCACTGCATAGCCTATCTGCTAGATGTCCCATGAGTCTCTGCTTATCTAATCTGCAAAGCCCACAGCCTCAGGCCAAGGCCCATCTTGGAAGGGCAGGCACAAGGCAGATGAGCAGTTTGGTGATCCCCCTAATGCCTCTATGAAACAGCAGAGCCTGCCCCTTCTGCTGGTCCTGAAATGTGCTGTTGATGTCAGGGCATAGTCCTGCAGACCTTCTTTCTCAGCTCTGGGCTCTCTCTCCTCTAGAAGGCTTCTTGACTCAAGAGAGGCCCTCTGCAGGCAGGAGAGGTGAGAACCGTCTCGGTGGGATTGCCCCTGTGCCTGCTGAGGCAGATGGACTCAGGCTAGTGGCAGGGGTAGCCCTCTTTGACTTACACAGAACTCCCTCAGCCTGGCCTAGAGAGCTCAATGGCCTGGGGGGCAAGGATGGACAGGTGGACACTGCCTCCCTCGCACTCAAGAGGCCAGCTCCCTCAGCCTTGAGATGGTTCTTGTGGCTTTACACATATTGTCTTTATTTCCAACACACATCACCAATCAGATCCACCATATTAAATTCGGAAACACCAATCTTTGCAAATTGCCTTAGCTCTCTGCCAGCTGGCAGCTGTGAATTACGGATAGACAAGGGCAGTGACTAGTCTTCCCAGCTAAATTTGGTGTATATGCCTGGACAAAGATGTGAAGAAATGGAATTTATAAGGACAAGCCGCCCTTGGGGCTGTTGGTCGGGATGGAGAGAGAGCCTGGAGAGGCTTGTTCTGGTGTCTTAAGCACCCGCCATGGAATCCATCAGATGCTTCGGACTCCTCTAGGGAGAGGGCAGCATGGCTCCTTCTAAGTTCAGTGCCTGTACTAAGTATGACCCCTGAGATGGCAGCCAGGGTAGGTGGGACTGGGCTATAGGGCTGGGTAATCACAATAGCCTGACCCTCACTGATGTGGAAACCAGTGCTGGTAGCAGCTTCTAGTGTTTGCAAATGTGGCAGTTCTGCCAGATTGAAGGTCATTTCCCAGATGCTTTTACCAAGGTTGACATCTACTTCTCAACCCCTGACTTTTGCCATTCCTGTGACCTCCTGCGACTTATGAGAGAAATCCTAGCTGGCTCCTGACACTTCTTGCTGCCTCTTGCAGCTCCTACCTGCCAACTGATCAAGGGGGTGGGTGGTCTGCAGCCTCAGGGAAGCTAAGTGGCAGAGCCATCATGGGATTTAGAGCCGTGAGTGGGAGGGGTGATGCCCATCTTCTTACCTAGTACCAAGCTTATGAGGTAGTGACTCTGGAAACCTCAGGGTTGAAGGATTTGAGCATCTGGCTAAAACATGACCACTTGCCAAACATAGGGACATGTGAGTCAGGAGGAGAAGTTGATGCTGGCCTTGTCTCCCTCAAGGACTCCATATCTACCTTTACTCTAAGTCTGGCAGGTTGTGGGTGATGCAGAAGGAGCCATGGGCTAACTGGGCTCACCGTGACACCCCGGCAGGATGAAGCCAGTTGGGACTGGTCGTTGATGTCAGAGCATCTTCTCTCACCCATGGACTGTGCTGCTTGCCTATGGCCCTTCTTGAGGTGGACACTGCAGAGTGGCTCTCCATTTTGCCCCAAGCCCCCTCCATATCCCCAGGCCTGGTCACAAAGCCAAATGCACTCAAGGACAAAGCCTGTAGGATGTATGGGAAAGATGAGTGTTACAGTTTGGGTCTAAAGTGTTCCCCAAACATCTCATGTAGTGGAAAGTGATCAGAATATGGGATACTACATTCACCAGTAGATTCATCCATTGATCAGTTTAGCAGCTGAAGATGAGTGGTGATATTTGGTCAGAAAAGGAAGGGCAATGGTGTTCATGACCTGGAAGGCTCTATTCTTGTCCCCAGATCCTCACTTTGATCATTGTTCCCTGGCTGCCATGATATAAGCCGCCTTCTTATGCTGTGCCCTTTTATCATGCCATTTCTGCCTTGGAACTATGAACTGAACCCATTGAAACTATGAGCCAAAATAAACTTGTCCTCCTTGAAGTTTGTTGACAGGTGCTGCATCTCAGAAATGGATAAAATAATACAGAACATTGGTATCCAGAGTAGCATCACTGCTGTGACTGTATCTAACTTTGTAGTTCAGTAGCTGCTGTCACTGGTTTGTGGGAGGAGTTTGGAGAGATTTGGACATGCAGGTTACAGGCCTAGAATGTTGTAAGTTGTGCTTAATGTGCAATACTGGTGACAGCTCAAAAGACTACAATGATGATAGGAATGCCAACAGTAAAGGCCAGGCTTAGAAGTTTCAGTTAGGATCAAGGATTCCACTGACACGTGGGCTATGTGTGTTATTCCATGGAAGAAAATTTGTCTATATTTTGTGTACTCAGACTTTGCAAGAGACTGATGTTAAGGGCAGAGAAATGTTTAAGACAGCCCAATGTTCAGGCTGTGGTATGGGCACAGCCAGCTGCTTCTGTTCAGATTTATATTGAGAATCAGAAGCAAAAAGCAGAGTTGACAGATCTAGGAAGTTTAGATGGTGGCCAGAAAGGAAATATCTGTAAAATGGGGCAAAAGAGACCTTGGTTGCTGAAAATATTAACATTAAAAAGAAACAAAAAATTTGTACAAGGTCAAGAAGAAAGATGTCTCCAGTGTACCTCAGCAATCAGCAAGACCGCACTCATCATACGCTTGGAGTTACAAAACTATAAATATTTCATTTGAGAAGTGAGGCCCTGAGACATCTGCTCATTCAGGGCTGCCCACAGAACTGTATCCTGGAGTTCAGCCATTCAGGCATCAAAATGCCACAGCCAGGGTCAAGGGGGTGTGGCTACTGCCTGACCTTGTGGCAGACCTTGGCATTGTCCATCCATGTGGTAGTTTTCTAATCATGTAGAGTGAAAGAGTTATGGGGTCATGGAGTTTTCCACTCAGATTTCAGAAAAAGATTTGGGAAGCCAGGTAGTGGGAGTGATGCATGCAGCTATTAGAGTGAAGCTATGAGCAACTAAAGGCACAGTACAGACCCCAAGAAACTGGAGATGCCAGGAATATAGAACATTTGCTGAGGAAAACTACAGGCAATGAGCAGAGTCAGCCAAGATAGAGGCCAGGGTGGATGGGAGAGGCTGCAATAAGGAAGGCCACAGGAACAAGGCTATCCAGACCCTTGGAGCCCACATCTCACCACCATGCACCCCAGATGCTGGACATGGGGCTTCAAAATTTAATGTTTACCCTGCTAGGTTTTGGTATTGCTTTGGTCCCATTCCTTGATATGCCCCTATTTCTCATTTTTGGAATGGGAATATTTGGGGAAAGTGTATGTCAGAAGTACTGTATATTGTCTTTTATTTTTACAGGGAATCACACTAACAGTTTGCCTTGACTCTTGGAGGAGACTCTTTTTTTTATTTTAAAAAGCAAAATAGAAAAAAGGATAGAAATGATACAGAATGTCAAAAAACAGTGGGAAATTAACACTAGTAATATATTGCATAATGTTATTTTAGAAGTAGTTGTTCGGGTTACAAGATCTAGGCACAAAAATAATCAATCAAACAATGACAGCACAAATTGTTCTTTTTGATGAACTAATAGAGGTTGATATAGTTATCTATCTTGCATACAGATACATACATACCTTTATATATATCTACCAACATACATATAACCTTTTCCTTTCTTCCTTTTCTCCTTTCCCTTATCCCAGTTACTCTTCCCTTTTTATCATGTTCTTTGGATTTAGTCTTCTCAATTATTAAAACTTTGGTGAGTCTTAGAGATGGACTACATACATTTTGCATAATGAGATGGATGTTCTCTCAGGGGCAGAATGTTATCATTTTGATAAAAATGTCCCCCATAAGTCCCCTGTATTTGAAGGTGACTGTATCACTGGGATCAAGGCAGGAGGGCAGAAAGGCTAAGATCTGCAAGGACTGTAGGGCCACCCAGTCGTGCCTTCCTTAACCTCATGCTTGGAGAGGAAATTTCAGGATGAGAAGAGGTAGGAGTGGCCTCCAGGGTACACTCACAAAGCAGCTTAGGAAAACTGTTATTTCTTGGTCTGAACTGCAGAAAGTGCCACATTAGCGAAGGAAAGGCCAAACAAAAATCATTTGGGGCGTATTTAAACTGGTATGAAGAAAGAAGCATGTGGCAGAGCTGCTTGCCTTTGTAGGGTGCTTTCAAATAATGTGTTTATGCTGAGGAGGGTCTTCCATTCCACATCCACCCATCCACATTCGCCTTCTTCAGCTGCTTTTTCTATGCAGCAGAGATTTTTCTGTTGGCCGATGCTACCCAGAACCTAGGAACCTTTTGTGGCAAAGCTTCTTTCTGCTGGCCTAGTCCCAGTGGCATTTCTGAGAGGCAGGGGATACTTGTGGAATGAGGGGTTCGAAGTCCATTCAATGGTTCTTGGTCAATCTCCCCTGATAAGGAGCAGGGCTCCCAACAGCTGCAGAAGGCAGCTTGAATCCTAAACGTATTTTAACCAAGATACAACCTTCTCTTGGAATCCTAAATCATGGGACCAGGGAGAAGCTACCCTGTTTATTGTTTATCACACAGTATGTTTTGACACATAAACAATAAGATCTTTCTGAAAATTGTGACTCCCTAACCCAAGAAAATCCTCACTTAGGGCCTTCCTGTTGGCTGGCCTCTCAGGTAAGCCAAGCCCTTCAACGTTTGTGCAGGCTCACACCTGCTGACTTATTTTGCAGCAGCACAGAATCAGTATTCGTGCCTTGCACCACTTCAAATCCCATTAGTCTAGGTGTTGAACAACAATGCAAAGACTTAAAAATTAAAAGTTTCCTCTTTGGCCTGTGCTTAGTTGGCTAAAGCAATTTTCCTTTGAAGATGTTTTCTTCCTTTGAAAGAGCAGGCATACACACACACACACACACACACACACACATGCAAAACCCAAAGAGCTGAATTTACTTGTGTGACATAAATAGAGAGTGCTACTGCCCAGAGTTTCCTCCTAGCGGCCTACAAATAAGAGAGTGGGAAGTGTAGGTGGCAGAAAATACAAATAGTCCTTTAGGCAACTGAAGCCCATACATTAGTGGGAGAAATCGCAGCACAGAATCCTGTCTGTGTGCTGATGATGAGTTTAGTTAGTGTGTGTTAATAGTTTGGCCAAAGAATGAGTTAGCTGGTCTAGCGAGCCCTGAAGCCACCTAGTGTTGGGTGAGGGAAAGAGGAGCATAGTGGAATGAGGGGGAGAAGCTGATTCTGTTGGGGTTCAGAACCACCATGCTCAGAGGATCACACTGCAGACTAGAGGGTCACTCTATGCCAGAGGCTTCTGTCCAGAGTGGACCAAATATCTTCTGTTGAAAGGACCACCATTCTCTGTAATAGGGCAGGTTCCAAGGTGCTTCCAGGATGCCTTTCTTTGGAACCTGGAACAGAGCCCTGAAAACATTCCAGTTTGTAGGTGGCAAAGTGTGGCATCCTCAGTTTCAATTTTATTCCTCCATCAGACTATGTAGCTGTGAACAAGCCTCAGAACCTGGGAAACAGAACTTGCATATAGCCTCATGGACCTGAAAGTCAGCGACAGCACATGAGCCGAGGTCGGCTTTTGGCCTGGCAAGAAGATTCAACAAGACCTCTGGGCATTTTCTGAAGCCACAACTGGGACTCTGGGTAGCTGGCCTGGGCTTACACGAGGATGGGCTCCATGGGTTCACCCACCCGTCACTGATGTCGTTGATTGTCTTTATCACATTTGTGAGATCTAAAGATGTCTGTAAATTTCTGACTGCTTCGCCTTCATTCAACAGTTAACAAGGAATATTTCAGGATTTGACCTGGATCTAAAACTCTCTATTACATTTTCAAGCCCAGAAAGGAGCAAAGCAGAGCAGAGCTGTGGGAGTGATGATGCTGAGCAAGGGTCATCTTGCAGCAGGGCCGAAGGCATAGTGGTTGCAAGGGAAGAAAAACTTAAGAGACAGTCTGTGCACTGCGTACAACAAGCAGGTATTTCAGGACAGGGTGGTTTGGAAACTACCACGTGAGATTGTGAGAGCAGACCTGGTCAGCCACTTTTACACACTGCAGGTCCAGATGTCCTCTCTGGCCCTTGTATGGGCCTCTGGCAGAGCTTCCATGCAGGTCAGCTTACTTGGCTTCTTGCCTGCTTTCCTCCTTCTCCTCCAGTGACCATCTCTGAATGCACTCAGCTGGCGGAGGCTGGGTGTCTTAGGGTAATGTTCCGTCTTTGTGGGACCTCCTGGTTGCCCAGCCGTGAGTGATGGACATGGTTATGATCTGCTTCCTCTGGAGGCTAAGATTCTGTGACTTTAAAAATGTTTCATGAATATATTTTAGAATACTCCAAGGCAAGAAAATATCTTTTTCTCACTGCAAAAAAACAAAAGTCACTATTAAAGAATTTCAGCAATTATAAGTTTACAACTAGATAAAATAAGTTTGCATTTGGATAAAATTTGGATAACATATTGCAGCCAGTCTCAGAGAAGCCTGATGCTGGAGTCTGGGGCTCTTTCCAACTGCCAGTGAAGGCTTAGCACTGGGTCAGGGCCCAGAGCAGGTAGCCAGGCAATCACCTCAAGTCGGGGAGGCCACTCTGGCCAAGCACACATTGCAAGTGCAGAGGGGCTTTCTCTGGGGCAGTTACTAGGGAAGGACTCCATCCGTGCCTCTGAGGTCACCAACCGAGATCACAGGCACTACACTCAGGTGGTCCCTACCAGGAGGCTCCCAGTGAGCCTCGCAGGTAGACAGGCCTGGGCAGGCAAGGAGCTGGCCCTGCCTGTGCCTGTGCTGGCCAGCCTGAAGCTTCCTGCACCAGCACTTCCCCAGAGCCAACACCTGTCCGGCAGCATAGACAGCAAAATATGGAGGGGAATATGAAAGACCCGCCATGTTGTCTTCTTAGGGAGGGAGATTAACTATGTGTCAAGCATACAAACTGTCTGGGGCATCTGGGGGAGACAGCAGGGAACAAAAACTGCCTGGCCTGATTCCTACCTAGTAGAACACTGGTGGGGGCCCATGTGGGACTGATGTTTCCTCTGGATTCTTGCCTCTTGGCCACATGGCTCATTGATTTTTTTGGTCCCATGAGACCTGAAAGCAGGGTTGGGCAGCCTGATCTAATACTCAGCCGAAGTCTATGGATGAATGCATGAATGAATGAATGAATGAATGAATAGATATAAACTATGAATCCTGCCAGGTTCTTGAGCTCAGAATTTCCATGCACTTTCTTGACTTATGCCTGGTCCTCAAGGTAAAACCAATCATGGCTTCCCGTCCCCCCTCAGTCCTCCCTTAGGTGCTTATACTGCAGGCTCATAAAGAGCACACCAGATGACAATGACCCAGAGTCCCTAGTACTAGAGGAGTGCAGCAGCCAGGCATGAAGGGGTAGAACCCAGGCGTGTGTGCGTAGGGGGGTACTGCTTGGCTAGGAGGCCATCTATGGAGGAGGAGGCCTCCTGAGGGGGTGGCATCCAGGCTTTGCTTCCTCCTCCTCCGAGCAGAGCTGGACAGTAGAATTTTCTGTCATGAACCTGGATCAACCCCCCAAAGGGGGCTGTGCGGTGCTGAGGGCAATCCTGACACCCCCTGCAATGTCACTTGGAGCTGCAAGGAGCAGCAAAGGAAAATGAACTATATTTCAGCTCTGGGGATGGGACCTGATTTTCCACCTGGTGGCTTACAGAGCTGGCGTTCTGAGGCTGACGCTCATGAAGTGAGAGCATTCTTAGGTGTGATCCAGCTTTAGCTGCAAAACTAGAACATGTTCAATGAGAGGGAAAGTTATATTTCTAAGACATTTTCAGTGTTTTGCTTTGATAGATGACTTAGAAGTATGGTAATTCATGCTATTTAGTTGGCTTTGTTAGGTCTCTTTCCTGGCTCCTGGGAGATTTCTGGAGTTGTCCTCTAAACTACCTAGTTCCCAAGGGCACAGTGCAATGGGAAGTTCCTTTCCAGGCCACTGCCCCATACCCAGAACCACTCTAGTCAGCACTGAGGCCCTTGAGAGTTCAGCAGTTTGTGGACAGGAATAGCCCTCTCTAGGAGGCCAGCATGCCCATGTGGCAGCTGAAATGCAAATGCCACCCTGACAGAAGTCTGATTGTCATATCCCAAGTGTAGTTGTTGACCATCTTGGGTTCTGGGAACCCTGTGGAAGAGGGTACACATCTGTATCAGAAGCTGGATGGCTCCACAGCAAAGGCCTCCAGGGTGATCCTCCTAAGTTCAACCAGGACAGAGGAGACACTGGCCCCCTTGACTGGCACACCCATGGCTCAGGCACTGCTGTGCAGGACCACGGGAAATACGAGTAGTGGATGATGAACCCTGGTGTTGTCTTCTAGGTAGATGTGGAATTAGCTCATTAGCTAGGAGCACACAATGATTGTAGTCTGGTGCCAATAGTGGCACGTCATGTGTATTCACATCTCTGTCACCAGATATCTGACTCCCTGAGTTGCCTAGACTTTGGAAGTCTTGGGTTGGGAGGCCACAGTGGACCTGCACAGTTTTGCTATCTCCTCATGGACCTTAGTCATCACACACCCACCTGGATCCCTCTTCACCTTTGAAGCAGAACTCACCTAATATGGGTCCTTGGCAAGACAAGGCCCAGCTCTGGACATTCTCCACAGATACTGAGGGCTACTAGCAGGTAGAGCTGGCCTCTCTCTGCAGCAGGGACATTCACAGGAAATGTGGTGTTTCTGACACCACATGGATGAGAGAAATGAAAACACTGTCTCTTGGATTCTGGATGCCTTTTCTTTGGGGCCCTGGGTTTCCATATTTGCCACTCTGTCCTCACATCTCAAGCCCAGTGGCAGAGTTAGGCCCCACGTCTGTTTGTGAACCTGAGACCCTGGAGCAAGGCCTGGGCGCACAGTCTGAGAAGACAGCTCCCTCCTCCAGCTCCAGCCCCACAGGGGCCCAACTGGGCTGGCTGTAATTAATCACCAGATGCAAATAGCTCATTTAAAAAAATTAATCATACCAGGATGGTCTGATTCATTATTCAACACTTGAGTGGTGTGCATAGAATTTCTAATGATCCGCTAAATGAAGGATCATGATGGTCGTTTAGATGAAAAGAGCCAGGATCACCGTCCACAGACAACCTCACATGACTCCCTCGCAGGCCGTGTGTTTGCAGTTTCTTATCTCAACTTGACATAGACTTTGTGGATTCCAGGGAAGTGGAGGAAGTCAGATCCTCCTGACTTGTGGTGGCCAGTCAGTTACACAAGCCCTGCATATGACCAAGAAATTTCACCCTGTTAGCCTCACCTCCCTGAAAATAAAGTGCTGTTATCCATGCTGGTTGCTACAGAGGCATGGTGTTTTTACTCCATAAATGTGACCTCAACCCATTTCCTAGGCTTGAGGAGGAGCCCTTAGGGTCTGTCCCCACATGTCAGGGCCAAACGAGGGAGTTCCCGGGTGCTCTCCAGCCCTTGTCCTGGAATGCTGCAGGCACAGGTCTTGCCCCATGGCTGTGGTTTGGCCCCTCACTGATATTCTGTAGAGCAGTAGCTCATGTTTCTGCAACTTTCACACATGACCTTGTAGGAAACAGTGGCTATTTCCATAACAGGAGACACATTTAGCACCAAGAAAGCATGTTAGTGGGGAGATTCAGCATCTTCCTAGGAGAGGAGCAGCCCTGGGCCCCAGCTCCTGACCTGCAGCCCTTCTGCAGAGTGAGGGGGTTGTCGAGGCCAAATGAGCCCAGAGAGCTCCTTGTCTCCCCTCTCTGCTGGGAAGTGCAGGGCAGAGCTCCCATTTCTCTATGCCCGGCAGGGATATGCCAGGGTCCCCAAGAAACAAGGTCACAGGTGGCAAAAGCAAGCAGGTGGCAAGATTGTGAGGCATATCCATACCTTGCCAAGGTCCTATCCTCAGCTGGGAGCTTCTCTCTGCCCCAGGCCTCCCCTACCCTCAGGCTACAGGTCCTACCTTCCTTCTGGGTGGGCACTGGTAGGCTACCAATGTCCGCCAGGTTCTCTCCAAGTTTCAGGCTTCAAGGCTGAGTGGAGACATGTGAGTTACCAGGTGAGAAGGTACAGGGAAGTGACACAGTCAAGATGTGGGGCCAGTGAATCTTGACTTAGTAGTCACAGTACGTGGTGCACAAAAGAAAATGGATGCCAGCCCAGCCTCCAGGACCACGGAGAGGGCTGCTGTCATGGTTTATGTCAGTGGCCCCAGGCCTCATGTATTTGCATTGTGCATTTGTGACTGGTTCATTGTCTAGTGCTTGGATTGGTGGTGTCAGTGCTACACCCTCCTAGGGGGTGGAGCCAGGATGTGATGTAATGGCAGGAAGAAGGTGTGTCTCTCTCTTGCCGGTTCCGCTTGCTGTTTCCAGCTGCCATGAACTGTGGCCCCGCCATGCCACCCTGCCTTGGAGCCAACTGAGTATGGACTGAAACCTCCAAAAACTGTAAGAAATAAACCTTTCCTTTCCCAACTTTGGGCATCAGGTATCTTGTCTCAGTGACGAGTAAAAGCAACTAAGACAGCTGCCCTTGTCTCACCCAAGGCAGAGCTGCCCTTTCTTTCACCTGGTGCTTTCCAGGTGTGATACTGGAAACCAGTCTGATTATACACATTCAACCTGTGACTTATCAGTGGACCCCTTGTGAGGGCTGCGGGAGGACAGAGCCCTGCACCCTGGCCCTCTAGCCTTCTTCCACCAGCTCCCTCCTCTTCATCTGCTCCTCGAACCACTCTCCAGGCTGAGGGGTTATTTCCATTAATGAGATCAATTACCTTCTCACCTCTGGCACCACAGCTTGTCTTGTGGCCCTTGTGGTCCCTGTACTTGCCAACACTGAGCCCCAGGCATAGGACCTGGCTCACATGCTCCTGCTGGAGTGAAGTCAGCTGCAGGAACAGCAGAAGTTTCACTTGGTGATGCAAAGCAAAAGGCAGAGGGCAAAGTGAGGACATTTCCTGACAGACAGCAGCATGCTTCTGCAACCAAAACAGGCACTTGTGACACTCCAGGTTTGCTGCTGTGGACGGTGGTACAGCAGGATGTGGCTCCTGCCTCCACGTTCCTCCACAAGGGGGGAGGCAGCTGTGTCTAAGGGGTGGGGACCCTATTGCTGTTCATGGGTGAGGACAGGAGCTAAAAGTGAGTAGATCATGGGAGCAGGTAGGATACAGGGACCCCAAACTTTTGGGCAATGTTTCCACCCCTGGAGGTGACGGCCCCAGTGCTACTCCATCCTGTCACGCTGTGGTCCCACATGCCCAACCTCTGTAGCGTGATGCGCTCTCTTCTGTCCACCATGGTAGCAGTCTTTTTTAATAGTCACTCCTTCTTCCCAGGCTGCCCTGCTGGGGAGGGGGAGCTATGGGTGAGCACAAGATGCCCTGGTACCCAGAAGACAGAAGAACTGCTACATGAGTGACAGAAGAGCCAACAGAATCAGGGCCATGGAAATAGCTGCTTCAACCCCATGCATTCAGGGAGGGCTGTGTGGGAGCATCTCACTCCCAAGCTACCTCGTACCTCCCTTCTCAAGGTTTCCAACCACAAATGTTCTGGGGCCCACTTAGATTGCTGTTTCATCTCATATTCTCCCCCTTTGGGAACATCTTCAGGGAACTGTCTTGATTAGGTTCCCTTGGGGAGGTGTCTGGTATTCTTCATATCCTGCGCCCTTGCCTGTGCACTGTGGGTAGTTTGGGGTGAGCTGTCCCCCCATGTCCATGCACTGTGGGCAGTTTGGGGTGAGGTGTGGGAAGCTCGCTCCGCATGCCCAATGTAGTCTTGGTATATGTTAACACTCTCTCCTGCCTGTCTGTGAAGCTTGATACCACATAGGCAGAGCATGATGGGTCCAGCCTGGGTCTCAGTTTCCTTCTACACCTTTATAAGAGCACATTTGCTTCTACACAGGCTCAGGTAGCTCAAAAACCCTGTTCCAGCACCAGCAGCCAAGAGTAGTTGAAGGTCCAAGCACCAGCTGCCCAGGTAGACATCTACAGGGCTACACAGGCCCCTCCCCTACACTTTGCCTCCACGACGGTGACACAGGTGCAAGTGGAGACTCCTCTGTGTCTGTCAGGGGTCCAGCCCCAGTGTCTACAATGTACCACCTGGTGGTGGACACATGTGTAGACATCTGCAAACGTTCTAGGAAGACTGAGCAGGATGTGGAAACCAACAGGCGTCAGGCTGGAGCTCAGGGCAGGGAAGGGTTAGTTTGCTTATGAACTATTACTTTAAAGGTTCAGGCTTGAGCTGGACCCCCTCCCCCGTCAGGCCTGGATAGTGGGAAAGGAGCCAACCCACAGAGCCAACCCACAGAGTGGAAAGAGGTTTTCAGACCACGAACATTTCACAAATGTCTGGGGCTGGCCTGATGCCATTTCTTTGCCTCAATTTAAGGAGTAGTTCTCACTTAAAACCACATTGAAAAAGGGAAACCACTTAAAACCAAGCATTGCACTCCGACCATGAATAAAAACCACAGGAAGGAAGTGAAGTAGTGTTTTGAATGAGTTTCTCAGATTTGCCAGAACAGATGACCACAAACCAGCAAGCTTGAAAACCTCAGAAACCAATTCGTTCACAAGGTAGGGGCAGGGCAGTGCCCCCTCCAGGAACTCTGCAGGAGATGCCATCTTGCATCTTCCATCTTCTGATGGCTGCTGATGTTTCCTGATGTTTCACAGTGCTGTCTCTCTGGCCCCTGCCTCTGTAGTCATGTGATTATCCTGGCTCAAATTTACCTCTCCTTATTTTTATAAGGACACTTATCATTCAACATAGGGCTTCATGGACAACCCAAATGATCTCATCTCAGATCTCTCAGCTAAATCTGTTAAGGACCTTTTTCCAAGTAAGGCTACAAGACCAGGTTTGGGGTAAGACAGGGACACATCTTTATGGGGTCACTATTCAACTCATGACACTCCTCTGTCCTTGGGATGCACTTTCTGGATGCAGGAGGATAGATGGATGAAGCCACTGGGGTGTGTGATAAGCAGTGAAACTGGAGTCAGGGATGCACAAAAGGATGATGGATTTGTGTCAACATCCCCATCAGAGGAAGCAGGGAGGGGCTGCAGACCCCTCCCTGGAGATTCCAATGCATGTGGGCAATTGCCAGGACTGCTCAGACCCCTGGATACCTGAGGTGAAGCTGCGGGGAATGAATAAAGACAAAAATGGTTTTCAAAATACAAGGGGACCAGGAGGAACTTGCCTTTAGTGGACAAGCACAACAATCTCGAGTGTATCCATTTTTATTAGAAAGTGAGAAGCACAGTGGTGTACTTTTGCGGAACAGCAATTGCAGTATGTTGTGGAACAAAGGGATGGAGAGCAAGTTCTCCATATCAATAAGCCTGCATTTTTCAGAGTCCTCGGCAGTGTTGCCTTAGATTAGGAATGCTGTAGTTCAGAGCCTGCTCGGCACAGCCAGGAAGCAGGGCCTTGCGCATACTTCTCCCTGTTTCTAAAGCAGAGACAATGGACCCCAGTCACAGAGCCTGGTCCTCAGCATAGTAAAATATGATTTTATATCCTCTGGTCCCCAACAAGCAGTGGACTCCAGGAGGCAGTGGAAAGGTCACATGCAAGGTCATATCTGTGTGACTCACAGCAACTGGGTTCAAGAACGGATGCTTCGTTCTGTATGGTGCTTCATTTTTCCCATATCTTGTTGCAAATGTGTTTCCTTTAAGGTTAATATCATGCTATAGTTAACAGGAATGCTGCAAATTAATTAAAATTTATGCTTCATAGGAAATATCAGCTTGATCATGCTCTTGGGGAACAGCTGATATTTCAGGGAAGACTAGGGTGGGAGTTGCCAACCATGCACTACATGCAGCTCCATCCTGGCTATGAGCAGATGGAGGGAATTCAAGTCCACACCCTCCAAGTCTTGGCAAGGCTCTGTGTTGCAGGCAGCTGAGTTAGTTAGAAACATTACAGGCAGTCAGACAGGGCTGGGCCCTCAAAGGAGCCAGTGCAGAAGACTAGATAGCTTGTGACCTCTGAGGACACAGGCACCACCTGCTGTGGGCCACATCTCAAGACAAAAGGCAAAGCAAATACAACCACACCCTAAGGATTGATAGTCCAAATAGCTCTCTACTACCCTGAGGAAGTCAGGAGTCAGCATCCCAGCTCTGCAGGAAGAGTCACTGCTGTTACTATGTGACTCACTCTCCTGTTTGTTCCTGATTTAATCAGTTATACCTGAGCAATTAATCATATTGGTTGACCACAGGTCTGTCCTGCCTTATGCTCTCCTTGTGAGTTCCCATTTTAACCCACCTTGTGAGTTCCCATTTTTCCCTACCTTGGACCCATCTTACATCATAATTTTACTCTATAAAAGTCCCTAGAAAAGACAGAGTCCTTGGCAACCTGCTCGGGAACCCTTCTGTCCTTCAGACAGAAGCTTTCTTTCTCTCCATAAATATACTCCACTCTTAAGCTTCATTGTTCCTAAAATTCATTGTTCAGTTTTAGAGAACACAAACTCATACCGGACATATGGTAGGTCAGGAGTTTCATTCCCCTGTATCACCTGGCCAGGCAGGTGTGCATAGTTCGAGCATCACTGTATTCTTGGAAGGAAGAGCCTGGCATCTTCTGTACTCATGCACCAGGTAATTTACCCCAACTTTATTTAAAGTCTTAGGAGGGCTCATTTTCACTGTGGGCCTCCCGACCAGGCTGCCGCCTGTGGGCAGAGCCAGGGCACCTAGCTTGTCCCCTTGCTTCTGCTTTCCCAGAACCAGTCAGAGCACCTGGCACACCGCAAGTGCCCAAGCCCAATGTCCAAATGATAAAAAATGCACACTCCCCCAACATGCCCATGAGAACTTCAATGAGAGGGCAGAACACTGGACAGTCCCTAATTAACAGCCACTTGTCACAGGGCAATCACTTCATCTCCAAGGGAAGAAAAGACTTCTGAGAAGATATTTAAAACTGCCTTCTAATTTTCCCCATAATGACTTTGGTAGAGACAGTCCCTCCATAGAAGGGATTTAATCTACATGTTAATTTAAAAGCCTTGGGAAGAATCTCAAGGAAATAATCAATTCTGGGTGACAGCGAGGACTCAACCCAAGGCTCTAGACAGATTCTTCAGGCCAAGCTGCTCCTGTGATGAGCACCCTCAGTGCTCACTTGGCAGGCTGCTTCCTGGCTCCCTGCTTCCTGGCTCCCTGCTTCCTTTGAGCAGGGCTGAGCACCTTCAGGAGGCCTGAGTTTCGGCACCTGCCCCGGTGTCTGTGGTGGGACACACTCCCCTTTGCCGCTGTGACCATGCAGGAGATGGCTCATGTGCCTGAAAGGTCAGCAAGGCTGCCCATTCCCTGAATGGGTCAGCGGTTCTTGCATAACTGGCATGGTCACATATTTACTGTCTATTTGGAATTTAATTTGGAAATGAAGACTTGAGTTGTTTCCTTAGGAAAAGAAAATATTTCCTCATGGAAGTTACTTCAGTTTTTCTACATCCTTTTGCCAATTTTGGAATAAGAAGCACAGATTGAATTCCATAATGTAACTGTCTTTTATACGGAATGTCATTTAAAATGTTACATATTGGCAGAGATGAGAAGTTTTCTAAAGGGTTTTCTCACAAGACGCTGAAATGCACTTACTTGAGACTAAATCAATTAAAAATTCATTAGCTTTCATTTGAAACACTTGTACTTCAAAGATCCTGTTGATTGCGTGATATTTTCCATCCTCATCTAAATATGTTTTAAATATTAATATATTGAAAACAATATTCTTTATACCCCAAAACGATGTCCGTTCCCTAAATCATTTGCAGCCTAAATGATTTTTAAAACAGTCTGCGTGGAGATTCCATGGTTGGCTGAATTAACATGTTCATTTCAGTGCACATTGATTGGCAGCCACAGGCAACCCGTGAGCATCTGACAGCTGTTTATGGTCTGTGAATCTATTTACAAACATTATCATCTCATCTGAGCTAAAAAATCCCCCTGGGAAGGTGGCTGGGCCGGCCTTACCATCACCCCGCATCAAGGACGCTCTGTCTGCCGCTTTCCTTCACGTGTCCCCAGGTTCCTTCGTATTCACCTTTGCTGAATGGCGCTTCCTTGGCCATTCATTTTCAGTGTTCCATGTGGTTTCTTCAGGAGGCTGATCACATCTCAGACTTTATTTTTGGTCCCATAGGAGCTCCCCCGGGCTGCACTCCTTTCTTAGTCAGTCCCCTCTCAACCACCTCCTCCCGTTTCTCCTGAACTGTTGTTTTGCACGCTGGAGAGGCCCATGGGGAGCAATCCCGAACGTTTCTCACGCAGTTTCTCTCCACAGGTTGCTCCCAGAGGCTGGCTAGCTGCCGCGGCTCAGGCTGCCTGCAGTGTCCTAGCTCCAGAGCAGCCACTCCTTCCACGCTGGCACAGGCCCAGAAACTCCATCTAGCTGGGTGATCTCATGGCCCAACGGTCTCTCCCAACTAGCAGGTTTCCCTGCCCGTCCTTGCACAGTCCTGAGGACAACATGGATTTCTGAGGGGCCCCTCTTCTGCCATGGCCTGTCCAGGACTCGAGAGCCCACATTCTTACTGAAAGGGTGGTGTCCAGGCCATTTGAACACTGCAACTGGGTGTGAGGTTTGACAGCTCAGTGGCCCTGGGATCTGGGCCCTAACCTGACGTGAGCATGTTGTGATGCTGGTCAGTGTGCTGGCAGCCTGCTGGGCCTAACAAGGACCTTTTTGCCTATGTCTTACAGTTCTCAGTGAGATTCAGGTGGAAGGGTAGATGCGGAGGTGTACAACATGTACTTGTTCTTACCTGTAAGACACAAGGAGTGAATATCTTCACTCAGTACTTCCCCCAAAATGTCCCACCAACCGTAGCAGTCAAGGACCTAAATGTGGGGTGATTTGGCATCTGTTGAACTCAGGACCCTGAGGCCACAGAAGAGGAGCACTGGGCTTGCAGGGGAATGTCTCGTGGGTGAAGGATGTCAGATTTTTGAATGCTATGACTGCTGTAAGTAGTCTTTCCCCACTGTGTGCTTGGGTGAAAGAAAAGGCTCTAGATGTTGCTGCTGATAAATCAGCAGAGGTGGGGTGTGTGTGTGTGTGTGTGTACATGTACACAGGCATGTGCTTTCCTTCAGGCCTTGGCTGCAACATTGCTTCACATGATCTGGGCAGAGCTCTGTGGGCGCTGCCTGTTGCCTCCCCAACTCTCTGGAGCACTCCCCTTGGAAAGTGTTGCTTTTTAAATTCAAGAGCAGTTGGTTTTCATTCTTGTCCCACTTGTCCCTAGTGTGGGCTGGGAGGGGGACACAGAACAGGTCTGTGTTGGATGCCCACCTACTCCCGCAGGTGTCCCTGATGCTCCTACACTGCTGTGGTTTGGAGCGGGTCCTGGGGTTCTGGCTGCGCTGCCCACACACCTGGGTCTGGCCTGCAACCTTTAGCCACAGCACAGAGGTGGGGTTAGCACAGGGACTGAACAGAGCCGTGACTGAGTGCCTGGGGCCTACCAGCATCCCAGATGGTATAGAAGGTGGTTGCTCACCTGGGGGAGGATGGGGCAGCACAATACTTAGTTGTCTGTGCACTAAGGAGCAGTGACCAGGACAGTCTGATCTACACAGCCCACTAGTGTTTATGTTTGGCCTGTGGAGAAGTACACGTCCAATTCTCTCCCTATCTGTGAGGCCCTGGCCATGCTCCAGCCCACTGGACCTAGAGTGCCTGCTCCTTTTCACTCCTTCTCCTTCAACAGGAGTGGCTGTGGGGTTAGAACTGGCTCCCCTTCCTTCCTGACCTTTCCATGAGGAGGTTGCAGAAGAGAGCAGCGTAACACCAAGGCCCATCTCACAAAGGGCCCTCCTTGTCTGGTTATAGAGACCTCAGGTCCTCACCCCTCATCATAGTGGCCCCAGCCTTTCCTTTGCTGCATGATACCATGACCTTGGACCAGAATGAGCTATAGGAACTCTGGGCTATTTTAACAGAGGTGTCCCCGGTGCAGGATTCTGGGACAGGTGAGCCATACTTGTCTTTGTCTTGCGCTGGTACCAAGTGCTACTCCTGGTCTGCACCTAGCTCCTGCTATCTTAGTAGTTTTCCCATTTGGCTATTCCATTTCTCCATCACTTACATACCTGAGCAGACCCCAGGCTCTGGGATTGGAGCCTGCCCATGCCTCACAAAGGCTGGGTGCTGGCTTCCCAAATCAGCTCCTCCCCTAGGCCTCCAAAGCCAGTCGATCTACTGATTTGATCAGCATTTGTGTGAATCTCCACTTGGTAGGCAAAGTGGGTATTGGCACCAGTGATTGCCTGCATGAGGTTTCTCCCACAGAGCAGCACCCAACGAACAGAGAGAGCAGGACAGCCTCTCTCAGGCAGATATCTTAACCTAAGTTATGGATTAAGGAGGGTCCATCCCTACCCTCACATTGATATAGAAGAAATATAACTTCCAACCTGCCAGATGTCAGATGTGCCAAGTTCGTGTCCCCTGAAATCAAAGAATGAATTCTAAAGGACTAAGGAGGTTAAGAGTAGGAAAGGGCTATTGAAAAATAGCTCCCAAGAGACAGAAGGGATTCCAAAAGTGGGTTGCCACCAAGGCCCTCTATGAGGGGTAATTTATACAGCAAAGTCCCAATGTGGGTAAAACTACAGTTAACCTATATGCATACAAATATAGTTACTTACCTAATATTGATCCAATAGGAAGATGAGCCAGGTAGCCAGGGTACCTGGAAAGAACAAAAGCATTTTTGGGAAGAGATGGGTCTGGATGCTCTAGACATTCAGCTGGGAGACTGGGTCCAGATGTTCTGGTCACCTCCCTGGGTGACTGATGTCTATCTGAACTTTGTTGGACCAGGTGATACCAATCACAATACAGTATCAAGTTATTGTCTCTTCCTCAGGGAGGTATGTAGGCCTGGTCTCAAAATCTTTATCTTGAGATCTGGCTTTCAACAGATGCGCCTCCAGCCATGGTTGTGGAGGGTTCTCATCTTCTGCACTGACTTTCTCAATGGCCCATCCCTGTCTGATTGCCTATTAATTTCTATCTAACTCAGTACCCTATAATAACACCAGGGGTGGGAAGGTGATAACTAGGACAGAGAAGGATTGGGTTTGCTTTTATAGCAAAGCAGGGACAATGTGGCTCACAGAGGTGAGGATGAATAGTGTTGCCAGGCAGACACCACCTTGCGGGCCAGCAAGGAGCTAGATCTGACCCCAGTGCACTGGGTGGCTGGCTGATCAGGTGACTCACTTGGTGAAGTCATGAATGGGCCAAGTTCTTTCCTGCAGGTACAGACACTGTACAGTTGGTTGGAACGCTTCCCCCATCCCCCACCCCCAGTGGCAATGGAGTTGGAGAAGAAAGAGGAGATGCAGGTGCCTGAGACAGGGCAAGTGTGCTGTAGTTGTGGCCCAAGTCTCAGGTCTCTTATCACAGGAGACGGGATAGTCACTAGGTGGCTTGATTGCCTGGTCTACTGGGTCCAGCCTGGGTCAGGGAGGAGGTGGGGCACTGCCTTCCTCTGTCCTAACTCCATGTTGTGTCTCAGCTGGCAATGCATGCCTCCTGGAGGAACTAACTTATGGCAGAGGGGGCCTTCTGGAGTCTTCTACAGCTGTCAGGGCAAGACCTTCAGTTCTCAAGCATAAGCTTGGGAGAAAAATCACCCTAGTTCCCACTGTTCATTGTCTGCACTGGAAGACAACATGGTGCCAGGCAGTTAGAGAAAGTTAATGGAAAATTAGAACAAATAAAAGGGTAGCAAATACATGGCCTGTGTCCTTAGTGAAGGAAAACTGGGCTTCAGGGCCTGGCACTTCTTAACAAGAATATCCAAGGCACAGTCATTGTCCCCACGTACTCAGTTTTGAGGTAGGTCAGAGACAGAGTGCAACACCAGGCATCTGACTTGCTAACACAGCCTGTTCTTTCATCCAAGTGTCAATTATAAATGCCACCTGGGTCTCCAGATGATCAGGCACAGTGGTGTGCTCTCCTCACAGCAGTCCCACAAAGCGACTCTTTCTCTGGCCTACTTGTGATGAGATCAGACCTCAAAATTCCCTCTGGAGCATGACCGGCCTACAGATAGACCTCAAAGTCAGCCTCTGCGGCCATGTCCTGGGTCAGCCCCGAGTGTGCTTGGAGATGTTTTCTGCAGTTTTTGCGTGCACTGTCTTCGATGTCAGAACTGGTGGGCTTTTGATACGTGCTTCAAAATAAAATTGAGTGGTCACTGTGCAGTACAATCCACACTATAGATGTGTCCTCCTTCTTTGACCATCTTCCAGTGATACACACCCTTAGCTTTCACTGAAGTACTGAATTTTTAACAAGCCTTTTGTCATTACAGAGTGAGAAAGTCATTTGCTGGCACCTGCTGCCAGTACCACTGGAGTCACTGTTCTCAGCACCAGCTTAGACCGTGTACTTTTAAAGTTTTATTTTTAACTGAAACACCCAACCTGAGTGTTTGGGAGCCAGGACCAAGAGCAAGTACTCATCCAGAGGAAGATGTTTATGTGTTTAAAAGAGAAAAGACATTTTAGAGCCTGGTTTTCAATGGCTTCTCAGGCATGCTTCTGAGCCTGCCTACCGCTGACTGTACTTCCGGTAGAACAGGGACTGTCTATCCAAAGCCCTTTAACACTTTGGAGGCTCAGGTGTAGGACAGTGGAGTCAGGCCAAGTGGGCTTCCGGTTTGTGGGCTGGCCCCATGTTAGGGCTAAACAGAGGCCTTCAAAGGATGCTGCAGGAGAACTGAATGTCTCAGTCTCTGAGGCCCTGAGGTCCACGTCCCTAGGACTGTTTCCAGCGTTACCTGAAAACTACCAGCCCATGATCTAGGCTGCATCTCCTTACGGACGGCCCCGCCTCCCACCTTCCCATCCCTCTGGGTTCACCTGAAAAGCAGCAGCGCCTTCACCAAGCGTTTTCCTTATGCATTGCTAGTTTATAACCTTCTCTGTGCTGGTAACAAAGAGTAGCTCAAGTCTGGTCCTGTTTAACAACCCTCTGCACCAGACATGAACAAATTCTATATCCTTGATTTCTACAGTGTGAGGTCCAACAGCACCTTCTGCCACCTGGAGAGGTGGCCCAGGCTTTGTGGCACTCTGGAATCATCTGGGTTCAACCTCATCAAAAAATCTTCATAGCAGGAGAAAATGGCAAGTCTGTTCTTGGTTTCATATGGAATTTCTAATGTTGTACTTTGGATGTTTAATTATTCTCTAAGGCCCTGAGCCTATGGAACCCCACAGCTGAGTGAGCAGCTCATGTGAGGCCTGATGTGGCCACCTTACTGTCCACGGGGCATGGAGTATGTGTGTGGGGGGTTTGTCTAGGGCTAGAAGTAGTCTGGGCTTTGTCCCTGTCCACTAATCGAGTGTCCTGAGCCACCCTTTGGGACAAGAAAGGCAGGAATGAGAAAGCTCACCTTTCAGCTACTTATTCAGGAACATAATTTTTCTGTACTGCTGATAACATACCTATACCATCTCACAGGCCTGCTTTTCAAAGTCAGTTAATTTTCAGTACACTCAGGAAAGGCAGTTTCCATCTCAAGTGTCCCCTCAACGTCTCATTCACTCACAGGCAGGGTTTTAGAAAGTGATTAGGTAAGTGGGGTGCTATCGTTAGTGTGCTATTAGGAGGCAGGGTCCTGTTCAAGGAAGGGTCACTATCTCCCTCCCCAGGTCCTTCCTTCACTCTCTGCTTCTTGGCTGCCATGAAGTGAGCAGCTTTTGTCTATCCATGCCCTTCCACCATGTCAGACTATGCAAGGACTGAAACTTCGAAAACATCGGCCAAAAACAAACCTCTCCTCCTTTAACTCTGGGGTCAAGTATTTTGTCTTCATGACAATGAAAGTAACTGCGACAGATTTTGGCAGCAGAGAAGTGTGGTCTTTGCTGTGACTGGACCTGCCTATTTTGTAAATACTTTTAGAAGTGGTTTGTGGGAAGAGTTTGGAAAACTTTTGAGATGCTGGCTAGAGAAGCAGCCCTAGAATGCTGTTGTTACAGGCAGCTGAGTTAGTTAGAAACATTATAGGCAGTCAGATAGGGATGGGCCCTCAAAGGAGACAGTGCAGAATTTGGATACCTTGCAACCTTGGAGGAGACAGTCACCTCCTGCTGTGGGCCAGATCTCAAGACTAAAGGCAAAACAAATACAGCCATACAGGGATTGATACTCTACATAGGAATGGATCACCTTGAGGAAGCCAAGAGTCACTATCCCAAATGCATACAGAAAGAGTCATTGCTCTTTAAGCATGCTCACTTGCTATGTGACTTGCTTCCCCATTTGTCCCTGATTTAATCAATTTTACCTGAGCAATTAATCTTATTGGTTGACTACAGTTCTGTCCCGCCTTATGCCCACCTTGCGAGTTCCCATTTTTCCCCATCTTGGACCCATCTCACCTCATGGTTTTGCTCTATAAAAGTCCCTAGAAATGACAGAGTCTTTGGTAACCTGCTCAAGACCCTTCTGTCTCTCAGACAGAAGTTCTTTCTCTCAATAACTATATTCTGCTCTTAACTTGCATTGTTACTAAAATTCATCTTTCAATTTTAGAGAACACAAACTCATAATGGACACGTAGTAGGTTGGGAGTTTCATTTCCCTATATCACTGTAAGCCAAGTTTGGTGGGAGATTCTTGTTTGGAACTCAGAAGACTAGAATGCTGTTTAAAAATCATGGAGAAATGTTCAGGATCAGGAGATTTCAATTGAGAACAAGGACTCCAGTGGCATTTGTATGTTGGGCCATGTATGCTGTGCTCTGGCAGAAAATTTGCTATGTTTTTCTCATGTTCTGAGATTTTGCAGGAGAATGAGATTAAAGGCAGTAGAATAATGATTACAGTAGAGGAAATTTCATGACAGTCCAACATTAAGGCTATGTTATAGTTACTGTTGGTGGCTTTAGCTACCATTACATTGAGATCAAGAGTAAATAATACAACTGAATGAATTTTTGTTGTTGTTTTGTGAGACAAGGTCTCACTATGTAGTTCAGGCTGAACTTGAACTCACTTATATAGCCCAGGCTGTCTTCAAACTGTGGCAGTCCTCCTGCCTCAGCCTCCTGAGTGCTGGAATTACAGGTGTGTGCTATCATGCTGAGCCCAGTTGAATGATCTGACAGCTTTTGAGTTTTATCAGAAAGGAAGCTCCAGTAAAATTGGAATATACAAAGTTGGAGGAGAGCTTGCTGGAAAAATTAACATTAAAAAGAAACAAAGTACTTCAGGGCAAAAATTACTTCAGGGCATGCAAGGAATCAGGACTAAGTTGCCCTCCACAAGGTCTAGAATGCAAAAGTGAAAGACTTTGCTTTGAGATGATAGTCCTAGGGCATCCTGCTCAGAAAGAACTGACAAAGGAATTGTTTCCCAGGGATTTGTTTCAAAGTGCTCAGTCATCCAGACCCTGGGAGTCCTCTGTGGTCATGACTCAAGGAGGTTTAGTTACTACCCAAGGTGTTGGCAGATCTTGGCATCAACCACGTGGTGCTGGTTTCACAGACGTGCAGAATGAAAGAATGGTTGCATCTCAGAGACCACTATCCAGATTTCAGAGGAAGGCCTGTGAGGTCAGGCAGTGTGACCCCCACAGGGCAGAGCATTCAGCTGTAAGAATGAAGCAAAAAGTGCAATGGAGACCCTACAAAGCTGGAAGAACTAGGAATGTGAAATATCTGCTGAGGAAAGCCACAGGCAGTGAATTGAGTCAGCCCAAGAGAGAGGCCATTAAGATTGCAACTGGCAATGCCATCAAGGTGGAATTCACTTTTCATTGCCCTAACTTGCTCCATGTGTCAGACATAAACTATAGGATTTAACGTTTGCCTTGTTAGGTTTCAGTTTTCCTTTAGTCCCATTTCTTTCCATCCCCCTCTTCCTCTCTTTTGGATTAGGAGTGTTTTTTCTTTGCCATTGTGTGTCAACAGTGTTTATTCTTGATTTTTACAGTGACTCATGGTTAGGAGTTTGTCTTAAGTCTCAAAGGAAACTTTGAACTTGGACTTTTCTGCAATGGTGGAACTATTAAGACTTTGATGACTCTTAGAGATGGACTAAAATAATTTTACATAGAGATGCTCATTAGCCTTCTGATAGGCAGGGGCAGAATGTCATTGTTTAGATCTAAAATGGTCTTCAAAATCTCGTGTGTTTGTAAGATGGTTGGGTTATAGGGTTGGTATAGATGACTTGCTGTTGGAAGGCAGGGTCTGGGCCGAGGAGACTGGTAGCATATCCTGGAATAGTTTATTTTCCTACCTTCTCATCACTCTCTGCTTCCTGGCTGCCACCCTACTTTGGAGTCAGTCGACCATGTAAGGACTGAAACTTCTGAAATATGAGCCAAAATAAATCTTTTTCCCTTAAGGAAGGGCACTGAGCATTTTGTCCCAGAAATGAGTAAAGTGATTAATACAGAACCTAACATGGAGCTTTGGGGTTTTTCCTTTATTCAAGTATCTATACATCTGTGAGGCCTGTGCTGGTGATGTCTGCAGGAACACCTTCAGCACTGGACGTATTGCTGGCCTCATAACCACACAATAGATGACCAAGCCTTAGGAAATGTCATCTACTAGGGCCACTTCTTCCACACATTTTCTCTACCCATCCTGTCTGTGTCCTGTAGGAAGAACTGATCTTGTACTCACTAGTTCCCAGGCTTCAAGACTGAGGCATTCTGAAAAGAAATTAATAGAAAGAAAATGAGCATTTGGCATAATTCTCATGGGTAAGCTGAAACAGTAAGGTGAAATTCGCTTTAAAAGAATTGCACAGTTCCATGGATTTACAGCCCTGAATTCCACAAGCAGGAGTGTTGCAAGCAACAGACAGAGTCAAGTTCTTTTTATTTTATGGGGAAAAAAGTAACACAAAATTTCATAACAGTGTAATAGGAGAGTAACAATAGTTAATATATCACGTGCTGTTGTCTTTAAAGTAGATGCTCAGAGTACAAGATGTGGACATAAAAATTTCAGCAATCAATGTTAGCATAACCTTCCTTTTTAATGAACTAAGAGGCACTAATAGTACAACTGAATCGCGTTTTCTCCCTTTTCTCTACTGTCCTCTCCCCTTCCATCCATCCTAGTTCCTTTTCCCTATTGAACAATTTCTTCCTATTTCACAATATCTATTGCACATTTTAGAGCTTATTTAGTCTTTTTCACATCAGGGAGATAATACAGTATTTACAAATGTGAGTCTGATTTGTTTCACTTGTGAGTATGGTCTCAAGTTGCATTCATTTACCTATAAATGTTGCATGCTTATCCTTCTTTATATCTGAGTAATACTCCACTGCATAAAAAATACCACATCATTTTAATCCAATCCTTGGTTGATGAGCATTTATATTGTTTCCAAGATCTAGCTGTTAAAAATTGTGCTGCTATAAACACAGGCACACATGCATTACTCTGGTATGATGTTTTTAATTCTTCTGGGAAGATACCCGAAAGTGAAATGGCTGGGTTGAATGGAACCTCCAATCATGGTTTTTGAGGAACCACCACACAGTTGTACTAGTCTACACTCCCACAAATAATGGAGAAGGATACTTTTTTCCCAACAGCCCCATCAGCATTTATTATTGGTTGATTTTGTGATGTTGGCTATTCTTTCTGGAGTGAGATGGAATCTACGCATTGTTTTAATTTGCATCTCTTGAATGACCACAGATGTTGAATATTTTTAAATGTATTTATTTATTATTTGTATTTCTTGGTCTTAGAAGTGTGTATTTATCTTAAACCCCCATTTTTGGATTGTGTCTTTGAATGTGGGGGGTCTGATTTTTTTCAATTCTTTATATGTTCTAGATATAAGTCCTTTGTGTGAGGGACAAATGACTAATTTTTTTTCCCATTCTGTGGGTTGTCTTTTCATTCTATTGGTGATTTCTTTTGTTGTGTAAAAGCTTTTTAATAAGATGAGATCCAAGTTGTTGATTCCTTGAAGTATTTCCCGTGCAATCTGGGTTTTGTTCACCTTTGTCTTCAAGATTTATACCTACTTTCTCTTCCTGTAGATTTAGTGTTTCTGTTTTAGTATTTAGACCTTTGATCCATTTTGACTTTAGTTGAGTGTATGGTGATAGGCAGGGGTCTAGTTTTAGTCTTCAGCATGTAGAGAGCCAGTTTTCTAGCAGCATTTATTAAACAGGCTATCTTTCTTCCAGTGAAGATATTTGGCCCCTTTGTCAAAGATAGGGTGGCTGAGTGTGTTTAGAGTTGTATCTGTGTCTTCTAATCTATTCCGCTGGTTCTCAGGTCTTTTTTTTTTTTTTGCCAGTATCATGCTTATTTTATCACAATAGCTTTGTATTATAATTTCAAGTCAAGGATTGCGATGTCTTTTGCCTTGTCTTTGTTGCCCATGATTTTCTTTACTATTCTAGGTCTCTTCTGGTTCCAGATGAATTTTAAGAATATTTTCTCTAGTTCTGTGAGATATGCTAATGGTATTTTGATTCAGATTGCATTAAATCTATATAACAATTTTGGGAGTATGACCATTTTCAACATACTGGTTTTTCCTATCCATGAGCAAAAGATAGCTTTCCATTTTCTGATATCCTCTGCTATCTCTTTTTTCAAAGTACTATAATTTTCAGGATATAGATATTTTACTTGCTTTGTTAGATAAATTTCTAAGTATTTATTTATTTATTTATTTTTGGATGCTATTATAAAGAGTGTAGCTTCCCTAATTTCTCTCTCTAAGAGAATTTGTTGTTTATATACAAGAGCACTATGGATTTATGAATGTTGACTTTGAATCCAGATATGCTACTGACCTTGCTTATTAAATCTAGAAGTATTCTTCATGGAATTTTGGGGATCTTCTCTGTAGAGTATCATGTCATCTGTGAATAATTATAGTTTAACTTCTTTCTTTCCTATCCTTATTCCTTTTATTTCTCTCTCTTGTCTAATTGCTCTGGCTAGTGTTTCCAGAACTATATAAAATGGGAGTGGTAATGGACATCTTTGTCTTGTTTCTGATTTTAGAGTGAAATATTTCAACTTTTGATCATTTAGTATGATGTTGGCTAATGGTTTGTCATAGATGGTTTTTAACATATTGAAAGAAAGGTCATCTATTCCAATTTTCTGTAGTTTTTATCATAAATGGATATTGGACTTTGTCAAAAGCTTTTTCCTGCGCCTATTGAGATGATCATGTGACTTTTGCCTTTGACTCTTTTAATATGGTGTATTACAAATATTGATTTGCATATGTTGAGCCATCCCTGCATTCTTGGGATGAATCCCACTTGGTTGTGTTGTATAATCTTCTTGATGATTTACTGCATTCTGTTTGCTAGTATTTTATTGAGCATCTACGTGCATTAGGGAAATTGGCCTGTAGTTTTCTTTTTTGGTTAGGTCTTTCTCTGGTTTTGGTATCAGGGTAATTACTTTCCTCCAGGAATAAGTTAAGGAGTATTGCTTCTCTTTCAATTTAGTTACAGAATTTGAAGCCTATTGTATTAAATCTTGTCTAAATTTCTTGAAGAATTCCTCAGTGAATCAGGATGTGGGCTTTCTTTTGTTGGTAAGTTTTTAATTACATTTTCACTTTCATTAACTGACGTTTGGTGATTCAGAATTTTTATGTCTTCTTGATTCAGCTTTGGTAATTCATGCATATCTAGGAATCTGTCCATTTCTTCTCTGTTTATGAGAGTAAATATTTTCTTCTCTATGATAGTAAAAATTTTCGAAGTCAGTATTGCTGATCTTTGGGAATTTCACAGGATCTGGTGCAATTTTGCCTTTTTCATTCTCCTTGCATGAATTTGAATCTTTTCTTTGCTTTTTAAATAAGATTTAATAAAGACATCAATCTTATTTATTCTTTCAATCAATTCCATGATTCATTAATTCTTTGTATTTTTTTTCTTAATCTCAATTGCATTAAATTTTGCTCTGCTGTTTATAATTTCTTTTCTCCTATTGGCTTCAGGCTTGACTTGCTCTTCTTTTTCTAGAAGTTTGAGGTACAATATTAGATTGTTTATTTGTGCTCATTCTCTTCCTGTAGTGAGAATTCAAAACTATAAACTTTCCTCTTCAGATTGTTTTCATTGTGTCCCACAGGTTCTGGTATGTTGTATATTCATTTTAATTTAATTGTGGATATTGTTTAATTTTTTTAACTTTATCTGTGACCCATTGGTTGTTCAGGAGGATGTTATTTAATTTCCATATGTTAATGGAGTTTTCATGGTTTCTTTTGCCCATTTTCAATTTCATTGCACTATGGTGAGATAATATACATGGAATAATTTCAGTTCTTTTGCATTTACTTAAGCATATTCTATGGGCTAATACATAATCTATATTAGAGAACATCTCATGTGCAACTGAGAAGAATATGTAAGTTGTTGGTTGCAACACTCTGTAAACATCTACTAAGCCCATTTGCTCACAGATTTTGTTCAGTTCTGATAATTCATTGCTGATTTTTTAAATTTTGAAAATACTAAAACCAAATGAAATAAAATGGAATAGAGTCAATCAAAACAAAACAACGACTATAGTACTTGCCTTTAAAATAAAATACAAGAAAATCAATAACGGCTACTATAATGCCTCTTGTTATCTTCAAAAGAATTTCCCATATCATCAGGCATAATACAATCAAACAAAATAATACAGAATAAAACCAAAAACCAAAACAAAACAGAACAATGGAAGCAGTACAGGACTTCAAAACAAGATAATAGTAAAACCATAGTGGGTACCATAATGCATCTTGTTATCTTCAAAGTAGTTACCTATACCATCAGACATGATACAGTCAAACAAAACCAAATAGAATAAAATCAGTCAAAACAAAACAATGAAAGCAGTATAGGACTTCAAAACAAGATAATAGGAAATCAATAATGGCTACTATATTTTGTTATCTTTGAAATAGCTGTCCACATCATCAAATATAATAAAATTAGACAAACTAAAACAGAATAAAACCAAACCAAACAGAACAATGAAAACAATATGAGTTTCAAATCACAATAATAGATTAACAATGGCCACTGCCTTGCCTTTTTTAAAAAAATTTTATTTAAAAAGAAAAAAAGGCAAAACAGAAAAAAGGGTAGAAATAATATAGAATTTCAAAAAAACAGTAAGAAATCACTAGTTGATAAATTACATATTGTCCTCTTAGAAATAGTTGTCCATGTTACAAAATTAAAGCATACAAAGTGGACATTCAACCAGTGAGGCTGCAAACAGTTCTGTTCAATGATCCAACAAAAACTTAGTAATATGGTTATCAATCCTACAAACTTAAACATACATGCAGTTATATCCTTTAGAGCACTTTCTTTTCTCCTTTTGCTTTTTAAGTCCATTATCTGTTTAGTTATATCATGTTTGAGTGTGCGCAGTAACTTACTGATCTGTTTTGTTGTTATTTCCTTTTTAATCAACTTTTTTAAAAAAAATTTATTTTAAAGAGAATAAAACAAAAGAGGGCAGTACAGAGCAGATCAGAACAGGACAACATAGGCAACACAGTACTTTACATTAAGACAACCGGACATCAGCAGTAGCTATCACAATATCTCTTACTCTGCTATAGTTGAGCATAGTTTTGAATACAATAATATAAAACATAACAAAATAGTATAAAGCCATGCAAAGAGTGAAAGAATTACAGGGCTTTCTGAAACGAATAACAGAAAATGATCAATGGGTACTATAATATCTCATTTTTGATAGAAAAATTTTGTTTAAACTATCACACATATTCAAATCCCAATAAGACACAATGTGATAGATAGAACCAATGGTAGTAGAAGAATAGAAGCATGGTAGGACTTCTAAGAAGGATGATATTAAATCAGCAATAGCTGTCATAATGTTTTGTT
>PVJX010003003.1:0-116264 GCA_004027295.1 Dolichotis patagonum | reverse complement strand
TGGCTTTATACTATTGTGTTATGTTTGATATTATTGTAATTGAAACTATGCTCAACTATAGCAGAGTAAGAGATACAGTGTTAGATACTGTTGATGTCCAGTTGACTTAATGTAAAGTACTGTGTTGCCTATGTTGTCCTCTTCTGATCTGCTCTGTACTGCCCCCTTTTGTTTTATTCTCTTTTAAATAAAAAAAAAGGAAAAAAAAAAAGCAGTAACAGTAAAATAATACTCAATGTTTAAACAGGTAAGCAAAGCATGAAAAGTACTTATAAATTGCATAAATCAAATTATAAGTTATAAATTGCTTCCTTTATAACACAAATTAAGATAAATGGATTATATATGCTAGGTGCAAATGAGTAAAGATAAAATGAATAATTGCATCAAGTTTCTGAGAATGTCTATAAAAATAAATTTCAGGCAAAATAAATTCCCATAATATATACTATTTTCATATAAATATATCTATAGATGTACTCATATCTTTAAAGCTAGGTAAAAACCTTTGCATTTATGTGGAAAGACAAAATAAAGAATAGAGATTTATGAAGATTGAGAGAAAAATGAAACAGTTTTAGAGTACTCTATAAAGGCTAAGGTTCATAATGCATATCTGGAGTATACGGAGCTACTCGGCACTGTGATTTCCTAACTCTTGGTTGTGAGCATCTTTCTTTATGCTATGCTTTGCTTGGGCAGTCTGCTTTTCTTGATTCTACCACTTAACAATATACTAGACTTCAAAATAAGGTGTTTGTATCTCTGAGGATTATGGAAGACTTTCCAAATAGTACTCAAAAATATGAGTTTTATTAGAGAAATCAAGTTCCAAACTTTCTTATGGACACTTTTATTAAAAACCTTTCTATATTCTCTCATATTGCAGTAGAAAAGTATATTTCTCACCCATCTTTCATCTAACCAGGGTCATATATTGCACTGCCAGTGGCAAGGAGAAAATTTCAAATATTGGTGTTAATGTTTAGAAAATGAGATTTGGACATTTTAAATTCTTTTATGAAATTGGATGAATGCCCTAACCAAGTGTCCAGATGAAAAGTGGGCATAATGTGATATTTGGCACAAAACTTGGAAAGATTGTGAAGAACTATGCCACACTACTATAAAAGCTCTTATGCCCATCTTATTTTCATCTATATGATTTCTCAGTCTTTTAACATAAAATATTTTATACTTAACAATTGCCAATTTTACATCAATATTAGTTACACACTTAATGATTTAATTTACAAGTAAATTAACATAAGGTTTTTAATGAAACAAAACTGATTTTATCATATATTTATGTTTATATATTCTTTTTGCTGCAGGGAGGTATCATAGGGAGATCCATAAGATTTCCATTAGAATCCAAGTAGAATACAAGTAGGGAAGAAAGCGTAATGACACAAAATCTGTGACTCTAAATGGGGCCAGGGGCTGGGGATATAGCTCAGCGGCTCAAGTCCCTGCCTGCCAAGTGCGAGGTTGTGAGTTTGATCCATGGTACCAAAAAAAGGGAGGGGGGCAGTTAGGATGCACTTGTAATCCCAGCTGTCTGGGAGTCTGAGGAAGGAGGATCTCAAATTCAACCCCAGTCCCAGCAACTTAACTTCTTAGCAATACTCTGTCTCATGATAAAACATTATAAAAGGGACAGGGATGTAGCTCAATGCACAGATCCTGCATTCAATCTTCAGTACTATGAAAAGCTGTGACAATTAAATAAGAATTAAGCATATTTTTAAATTAATAACAGCAAAAATTCCAGCAGTGGTGTCTAGATTTCACGTGATGCATTTAGAAGACTTGAAGGGATTTTACATTAAAACATCTTAACAATGTACAAGCAGTTTTAAACTTTACAATTATTTAAACACACAATGAAAAATTTTAGATGTCAATTTAAGCACATGATTTTAGGGTATATATGTGCATAAACTTTGAGGCAGATTGAGTTATTCTATTGAATTGACCTGAAGCTCCTCCTTTGTCTCACTGAAAAATGCAATCATTAACTCCTGTCAGTCTTCCTTCCTCAATAATGCTCAGATATCTTTGCTTCATTATTCCACTACCAGCTCATGGACCTAGATGTTTTGCTTGATATCTTTGCATTGATCAAATTTCCATATAAGAATCTTACAGGCCACAGACCTCTCATTGATTATACTTATCTGAATTGCATTTTTAGTTTTGTGTGGCCATTTTGAACTTAGGTCTCCTTATTTCCCCCTACTCCATGCTTTAGGACATATAACCGCAGGATCTGTACATTTTAATACCTACTAAGTAACAAGGGCAGGCATTAATTGAAAGAATAACTGCTGTGTTCCAAGTGTCTCTTAGTGTGTCCATATATCCTTTTTGAATGCATGAAGAATGAACATATACCCTTTGACTAAATAATCAAAAGAGAACCACAACTGGACCTGTTGTAGGGGAAAATATATGTGTATGTTCATACATAGCAAGTATGAAAATTTGGGCTGCTAGAAACAATGTAAACACGTGAGGTTGGAAGGAAATTTCTTCACTTTTGAAACATAGCTGAGATTATCAAGTTAACTGACCTATCTAAAACCATATCTGCTTAACAATAAAAGTAGAAGCAAATCCTTATTCTTGCCCCAGTTCACTGGAAGTCTTAGTATCCCTGTGGTTTTCATGACACCACATAAACTCCCTACTATGTGTCCTCCTTTGGAGAGCACTTGTGCTGGTACAGACACTGAACTTGCAAGGCCAGGCTAGTGTTAAGAACTTTATGCTATGAACCTTTATGGAGGGACAATTTGTAATCAGAAGAATGCAACAGAAAATGTAAAGAACTGAGGGACCAGGACTAGAATAACTTGGAAACATGGAAAAGAATCAGTGTATTAGAGGAGAAATACAACAGGTTTCTGATTTAGATTTATACAGATGCTAGAGAAAGAGTCCTTTCTCCACCTGCCTTTACATTATTGCATAAGAAAAGCAAATATTGAGAGGTAGATAAAGGGCTTACTTAGATCTCTTTATAGTATAAGACAACATGAACTTTAGATGATGACATGTGCTATAAGTAGCAACTAATTAAAAAGGGCATTAACAAAACAGTGGTATTTACCTGGGAGACAAAGATATACAATATTTCTTAAAGTAAGAAGAAAAGCCAAATGTCATCCTGTTACTAATTGAGAATCTATTTAATATCTGTTATATTTAATATTTTGTTTTCACATCCTACCATAAGCCTCAAAAGATAAGGCTTAACAGTTAAAATACTTAATATATGTTACTCTCCTTTCCATTTTAAAATTGACAACTTACGTAAGTATAGCCAAAACAAATGCAGGAGCCAGGAGCACATCTGCAATTCTGGCATTCCAGAGGCTGAGACAGGCAGATCACAATGTGTTCAAGGCCAGCCTGGGCTACATAATGAGCTTAAGTCCAGCCTGAAATGCATAGCAAGACCTATCTCAAAACAAACACACACAAACAAATAGAGAGTAACTCTGAAAATTATTATTTTCTGGTTTCCTGTAATCTTTAGCATATATATGTATGTATATGTATATGTATATGTATATGTATATGTATATGTATATGTATATACATGTGTATTTATATATGTATATATGAATACATGTATATATGTGTATATATATATACACACACACACACACACACACACACGCACACTTTAATTCTCAAAACCTTTATGGTCTGTAATGTGACTGCCATTTTTTTAGATAGGGAAGCTAAGAGATGTTACCTGGGTTTCTTGGTAAAATGGCCTCAATTTGATCACAAATATCTTTACTCCTTGCCTACATCAGTGGTCCTCAAATTATGGTCTCAAGACCAGTAGCATTATCATTAACTGGAAACTTGTTATACACCCAAATTCTTGGCCTCACTCTACCTACTAGGTCAGGAAATTTGGCCTAGGATCAAGACCTACAAATAACAAGTATATCTAATGATTCTGATGCATTCAAGCTTAAGTACTAGTGGCTATCACCATGTAGTCCCACATACATAAATCTGTTAGCAACATGCACTGTCAAGAAGACTTAAAATCTGTTAGGTAGCATTTGTTTAGTTTGCACCCTTTTGAAAAATAATGGTGTTACTAATATACAACACCTTTACATAGCAGTGAACCTCATGCAGTAGAGATGAGGCACAGGGATGCAGCCGGATGGCTGGAGAGGAAAGCTCTGGTCTACCACCTGTGGTTATATAATCACGGCAGACCGCATAACCTTCATAGTTTAGGATTTGTCTTTAGTAAAAATAGAAATAAAGATGATGACATTATATACAGAAAGAAACAACAGTGCCTGAAATGTAATAAATATCCAATAAAGTAAATACAGTTTTGTGGCCATAATTAAAGCCATTAATATTAGTAACATTATGATTAGTTGCATGTATATTGAAACTTATGAATTATACATGCTGCAAAGCTCTAGAGAGGCTCCTCTACTTATGATTTTTATTGTAGAATATTCTTAGTTTTTTTTTCAATTTCAAAGCAAACTTCCAATTGATTTCAATTCAATATATATTTACAAAACAGAATATCCTGGGCTGTTTCATAGTGTTTTTAAAGTTCAACAAAAATTGCGCTGTTAATTAATGTGTTGGGGAAAAGATATCACTATCTAATCTGTAAAAATTTTGTTAAATAAGTGAAATATTTATTCAATATTGGTTTAAAGCTTTTGTTGTCCCTTTAACTGATGCTTGAAAAGCAATCCAATACTGTGAACACACATTTAATTTCAGTTTATATTTATTTCTTACAGAAAACCCTATAATCCCATACCATGACCTCTGTATAATCAACTCTACAATTTCAATAGTGATTTAACGCAGAGATTTTCAACTAGAAATTCATCTGAAGTTATACTACATTCTCTCTATTTTACTCAGCGAAATTTAGTCCCATTGTTTTTTGTTTATTTAAATCAACAAATGAAACAAACTAGTTTCTATCCCTCTAATTATGTTTTTTATACAAATAAAGACTATCATCTTTTCTTTTTTCCCCATTTTTTTCTTTTCTTTAAAGCAAAATTTCAGGCTTTACAAATTTGTTTCTCTACTCACGGTTGTAAGATCTTTTTTATCATTTCTATTGTTCTATACCAAATGCTTGGCAATTTGTCTCTTTGAAATGTGGCATTCTGCTAAACTTACTCTGCAAACTGTAGCCTAACAAGACCTAAATGTAGCTCAATCTGCTTTTATGCATGACATCACCATTACAATTCACCACACTGTAGCATTTGAATATTTTAACAGGAATCAGAATGTCAACCCATTCTATTTATCATCCATGCTTAACTCTTGAATTTTTCTTTTTTGCCATCTGCAGCTATTCATTGCACTAAACAGTTCTGTTAGCCTTCTTTCTACCAACTTGTACATCTGTCCTGTATTTCTCATTTTAATGTCTCAGGTTTTACCTGTTGCCCCAATATATCAAGATGATGCTGCACAGTAGAACACAGCACCCCAAAGATTTGCCATCCTTAATTCCATGACACATTTTTTTGCAGATTTATTAGCATAAAGCATATATGTCCCAAAACATTTTATAAATTTAGTACTATACTACTCCTAATGTTCTTTTTTTCAATTATTTTGCAAATCATCATTTTAAGGTTCAAGTAAAATAGACAAAAACAAATGCAAGGTTCCAGGGAAGCAAGCAAAAACAAAGCCAAACAAACAAAAAAACCTCAAAAAAAAAGGACTATTGTTCCTACAAGCGCATTTAAAAAGAAATCTAATCTTCTCTTCATTGGCTTAATTTAACAACATTAAATTCAAATCAACTACATGATATTATTATCCTCTTATTAATCTGTCATCCACAAAATACAGATTAAATCCCTGATTTTTACACCTAGGTATCTTGGTGAGTATCATGTGCCCCTATTACAGGAAGCCACTTGTTACATGGGGCATGTTAGACAGTTGGCTAAGCAAGACTTAGAAAACAGAGTTAGTTTTATTTAGCATGTTTGTGTTTCCATTTACCAAAGAAACTAAGCAGATGATATAAAAATAATGAAGACCTAATTCTTCATTAGCTTAATTTAGTTATTTTATCATGACTAAATGGCAGAGCTATCAAAATCAAAATGACCTGATATCTTACATATGAATCTGTAGTTATAAGAGAATTATGGATGTGGTAGATTATTAAAGTTTATAATTTAAAAATTCTTAACAATTGCCAGGTGTGCTGGCACATGCTCGTAATCATAGCACTCTGGGATGCGGAAGCAAAGAGAACCCAAATTCTAGTCCAGCTTGGGTAATTTAACAATTTAAAAAGACTGTCTCAAAATAACAAATAAAAGGTTAGGATTGTAGCTCAGTGCAAAGGGTCTGGGTTTAATCTGCAGTACCACAAGAATCCTCACTGTACTTATCAAATTAGCAGTGTGCTTTCTGCTTGAAATCCACATCCATCCTCCTTACATTACCTTACATAGTCACTCCTGCCTCTAGCTCAGCCTCTCTGAACTAAAAATGTTCTGCTTATCCTCCATGAATTAAAATGAGATTCCTCTAGGACAGAAGCCTTTCCTTTTGTGTGTTCACTATCTCGTGTCTTGCTTCCAAATACAAGTATTTGTTTATAAAACTGTACCTTCTATTACTTTGCAGTCGCCTTTTATTTTACCTTTTGGCTTCCAGTTAATACTGAGAATTACTCAATAAATGTTGTTAAATATATGAATTATTATAAAATAGCATATTTGGAAGAATTATATTTTTAAGACATAGGCCTGATACTAGGCTTGAATGTTCTCTAGAGAAACTATGATAATGTAATGGTGTAAACTTAATTTTAATAAAATGATAGAAAAATATGTCTACATGTGTAAATTCATTAAAGGGTTAAAAACAATTAAGAAAGGGCAATATTTATAGAAAAATATAACAAAATGATAGTGTAGCCCATCTTTTTTCTCCTACAAATACACACATTTTAATAAAATTTTAGATCACTGATTTTATATAAAACATTTCAAGTTCCATTTATGTGACAGAATTAAAGGAAATGATAAAAAGAAAAAAATAAAACATGCTATGATATATCCAGGTAAGATGCAATAGATTTGAGAAGACTTTAGCACAAAGGAAAATCATTAATGAAAAACTTAACAATGAAAATACTTAATTCTAAAAGATGTATGACAGATTTAATTACTGTCTTCTAATATATTATGGACCAACTGCCAGACCATAGTGATAAAATGTTTCCCTTCTTAGCCCCATAGAAGATAAGAAACAACTAAAAGGGCAAGTAGAAAAGTGTCACAGAAGGTGAGATAATAGGACAAATTACTAAATAATGCAGTGAGAGATTTCCCTCAGAGACCTTTAAAATAGAATAGCTACTCTTTGATTTGTAGTCAGTAAAATATTAAATTCAAATCCAAAGAACTCCTAACAAGACAAGTACCGATTCATTCCTTAATTCTTACTGCCTGTGGTTCTCCATGCTTATCCAGAACGAGTCTCTTTGTTGTCCATGGGTCACTGCCACCACCAACCTCAAGAATCAGACCCTTGTGACATATAAAAGGGCATCATCTCTCCAGCTTGCCTGCTAGCTCTTTTTCCTTCCCCTCTGACTCAGCTCATTAAAGAGGCCACAAACTGGAAAGGAATATAGTTGCCCAAGTATACAAAGAAATAGAACATAAAAAATCCTTCAAAATACAAAGCATGTTAAGATAAGTTAAAACACTAAAGTTAGAAGACCAATGACCTTTACTTTTTGTTCTTAATGTTTAGTATTCCTTTCATTAACAAGCGACATTTAGCTATAATTTTTTCTTGAGTAGTTCCATTAAATAAATTTTATCTCATATTTTGTATGCTAATAATGTACTATAAAATTCTAAGATAAGGTATAAGCTTAAGGTCATCATCAAGGGTCACAGAAAGAGCAAAGATCTCTTTTCATAACCTTTTGTCTTTTAGTGTTTAATATTAACATTTCTTTTCCTACTTGTTTATAACATACGATGGTGTTTTATGAATAAATACCACAACCTTTATGAAAAACCTCACGTAATTTGGACTGAATTTAATTATTTCATTGTTATTAGATGGCAAAGCTACCAGACTTGAAATAAGGTGACATCTTGCTATTTAGATAATGTGGACCTGAACTTGAAAAGTTATTTTAAAATTTGAGGTACCATCCAGCGATAAGTGTATTCAAGTTTCATGTTGCTGCCTTATTATCTGTGAACCTGAACCAAAGCTTTGTTGTATATTCTGTTGCTTTTTTTCAATTGAAAAATGAAATGCATTATATCCACCAACATGTGAACGCAGAATTAAATAAATAACAGAAATGCAGTCTTCATTTCAGCTTACCTGTTCCTGTTGCTGGAAATCCAATCTGAAATAAGTGTGGACGCCTGCTGATGACAATGCTTGTTGCCAAAACTGCAGGCCAGCATTATCACTTCTCTGCGTAGTTCTCTACATATCATAAGAAAAATTAAAGAGCAATGTAAATATCTGGAGAGAAAGGGTAATTCATGACATAAATAGTAGATGAGTAAAGTATTACATGAAAATAATTGTTAGATATGAAAGTTCTATGTTGTTGATTAAAAGAATTAATTAGACAGGTTGGAAGTTAAGCATTATAAATCTTCCTGGGAGAGAGCATTCTAGTGAGGGGTGTGTACTCTGATCTCAGCATCACAATAAATGCAGATCTTAAATTAAAACAGAGCAAGGACGTGCCTTTGTTGTTACAATCAAGCAGTAGAAACTGTGCCACCCAGCAGCAATCCTCCCAGGAAAGTGAAATGCAAAATGCAGAATGAAAGAAAGACAGTTTCATGCTGCTAGCATTACAATGGTACAAGAAGTATGTTATTGTACAACTCTAGGTGAAGAGAAGAGAATAAGAAAATAAAATAGTACTCATGTTGGTAGGAAGCTTGAACAAGAGATCCATTAAAATTATTTTTTGGCCATCCAAGCTTGATGTATGTTGTTGCAACTTGTTTTAATATATATTCCTAAATGAGGAATATAGATAGAATAAAAATATTGTCAGTTTCAAATGTCTCCATTCTGATCATTAAATTCTGTAATATAATAAAAATATTTTAAATATGTCTCTTAAATATTAGTAAAATTACAGGCACAGTAATGTTCTAGTTTTATTTAACTTAGAATTTCGAATATAGAAAATAAGGATAAAATACTACTGGTAAAGAAAAAATATGCTTTTTTCTTCCTACTGAATGACTAAGTAATTTGCCCTATTAAATATTTTAGATGACAATTTTTGCAACAAAATGAGGAAAATTAGGAGTATTGACAATGACACTAGGCATACATTTATAGAAATGTATGCAGGTACACTTTATGAAATGAATGGCTAATACTTATGCATTTCATGTCAATACAGCATATTTAATGCAAAGCTGTTATGTTGGCCCAGCCAACAGCCTAGAGCTATTGAAGATGAGGTACACAGAACACTTCCGTGTAATGATATGTCATTATGAAGTCAACAATCTATTCAACCAATGACATTTTAAACTCAATACAAATGTAAGGTATGCTCTCCTTCACTTTAATGTGGACTTTGAATTTGTCAAAGGAATGAAAGCACTGAAATTATAGTAAAAGCAATTCATAATGCACTAAAAATGAGGAATCTGAGATGATGCATTATTCTAAAGTACAAATAAACACAAAATGCATTTTACTTTTCTAGAAGTTTCATATTACAGCATTTCTGTGTTGGGAGGGAAGAGATGTGTAGTAAAATTTTCTATAGCAGCTAAAAATTATAATTGTAATGACCCATTTCTTTGTATGTCTGCTGGAAGAGTTTAAACAAAACTACAAGCAAGCAGGTCAGGGTAATTTCCATTAAAATTTTTTAATAATAATTACTTTTCTACAGGTTTCGAACAAGAAAATGAGAAGCAACTCTGAGGCCAATGGCTCTAAACAGATTTCATATCATGGTAATCCAATTTTGAGTAATTCCAAATGTGTAACACGTTAATTGGCAGAATCAGCATGTCATAAAGCATAGAGTGATTTTATAAAACAGAATTCAGAGTCCAAAAATTAAAGAAAGACAAATAGTATGCACAAAATTAGTAAAAATCAGTGATAAGAAATGTAGCAATCAAAAACTCATTAGTAGTTCTTAATCCTAACATTATTCAAAAGGGTTATTAAATCAGATTAGGTGGTATCAGCAATGTACTTGTGATTTACCAGGTTTTGAGTTTAGACAATCTGGTCAGGTAAAATTTGGGATGTTTGTCATGCCTTTATGTCTTTTCGGATTATCTGTTGTTTGCTTTCCTCTATCCCCTTGGACCCAATTATGAATGGGCTTTTGCCTCAACGTTGATCTTATCCTTGTTAATTAAGGAAGCGAATTGGATTCACCATGCCCTTTTGGATAGAAATAATGACTAAGAATCTTTATTGAAACTATCTATTTTCTGTTAAGATTTCTGGGATCCCTGTACCCAAGTTAAGTCCTTTGTGAACACAGAGCCCTTTAACTCTTGGAAAGTAAGTTTCAACTTTATGGATTTTCTATGTATATTTCTGCTTAAATTCTGAAGCATTTAACCTTACTTGACACTTTTAGACTAGAACAAAAAGTAACTTATATTAAATTTCTTTAAATAATTGCCATTGATGTTACATAGAAAATTAGGGCAAAAATGATAAAGCAAATTAACAGAAATGACTAAAATGACTCAGGGCCAGTTGCATATATTACAAAATGGTTTCTTGTCTGAAAATGAGAAAAAAATATGTATTTTTACATTGAAGACATTGTAGTTTTCCATGCGGTCCAGTAATTTATCTAGAGGATAAAGAGCTCGGCTGGCAGCATGCCAAGGAAGAAAATCTTTCTCCTCAGACAGGTATCTGATCATCTCCAGGGGAATATTCTGAGGCAAATAGCCAGCCCTGCATAGTCACAAGAAAGTTAATGTTAAATAGATGCAGAAAAGCTACTCGATGACGCAAAAATGAAGATTTTACTCATGCAAATAAAAGGCAGAAAGCAAGATTCATCTCAGTATAAAGAAAGCACACTCAGACCTCTAAAAATGAAATTACTCACTTTTTAAATATAGTAGCACTTCAGATGCCAATAGCCCTCATTATATTCAGAGTTAGAGAGCTAAAGATTTGTGTGAATACAAAAACACCAGAATGCATGTTTATCTAAAAAAGGAAAAAGTTATGGAATTTTAACAAACCCCTAGGTCGGTGATGGTGAACCTCTTAGAAACCTAGTGCCCAAACTGCAGCACGAATTGCACGGTGCCAATGCTGCCATTTCATCTCAGTGTCCTGCTCCTGGGCAGTGCTGGGGTGACTCGGCTGGCTTGCAATAAAGAAAGCGCCATGCCACATGTGCTACAAGTTAGCCACCACTGCCCTATGCATTTTTCTTCAAAGAAATTCTTCATAGGTAATAAGCAATTGGAAATAATTGATTATTACAACATAATTTCAGTTAGTACATTTCCTCTTACTTTTTGTGTAATTCTGTGGAATCGTATTTCATCATTTTCAGCAATATGATCAAACTGTCACTTTAAATGCTGAGCATGTATGTTAGATAACAATGTAAACCTTTTTTCAAAACCATTTTAAATACTTTCTCAACACTTACAAAACTCAGACAAGTTTTAATACAGTCCAACTAAAAATGTTAAAATATCACTGTTCTTTTAATATAGATGCTGTGTCAACTGTGGAAACAATAACAGATTCTTTAGATAATAAAATGTAGTTTTTAAAAATTATCTGAATACATGTCTGTATTTTAAGAGGCCATATATCTCCAAGAAAAAAGCCAAAAAGACTTGTATACCTCTATTCTCCAATAGATTCTATATGACATCCTTACAAAAATCAAAGCATTATAAATGATGCTACATTAAAGATGATCTTAGCCTTAGTGTCTCTGCCACATATGCTAACGTTAAGTACTTTGATGTATTATTTGACCTTAATTGTTGCCACAGTCCGAATATTGACATCTTTTCAAAAATCATGCTTTAGAAACTAATACTCAATGTGATGGGATTAAGAGGTAGAGGCCTTTGGGAAGTGATTAAACCATGAGGGCTCCAATTCCTGAATGAGATTAGTGCCTTGTAAAGGAGGCTCAGATCAGTTCCTCTGCCCTTTTCACTCAGTGCCATGGGGTGACACAATAGAAGTCCAGCAAGTCCTCACCAGACAGCCAATCTACAGGAGCCTTGACCTTGCAGCCCCCAGCCTCTAGAATTGTAAGTAAAAACATTCTATTATTTGTAAATTACTTAGTCTCAGGTACCAACAAAGAGAGACCATATTAAATAAACGCAGACTTTTAACACAAGGAACAGAAAGAGGTGAGAGCAAACAAAAGCTAGGACTAAACATTTCACACTTTAGTGTTACCAAATTGGGTGGACTGTTATACTTATTCATGTGCATCTGCAAGTTTACAGATTATTCTGTCTTTAATAATTGTGATAAGCAAAAATTACTTTATAAATAAATACAGATGCATATTAGCTTGTTTTTTAATGCTTATAATAAAAACCAATTCTGTAGAGTATGCTTCATTTTGAATTCAAATGAATGAATTAAAACAAATGAATATTTGACTCATGATTTTGATTCAACAATGGGATAGGACCAACCACAGTTAATATCTGGTATAAGAAAGGCAAGGAACCAAAAATTTCAAAATTTCCAATAAGTTTGCATGAGTTAGAGTACAGCTAGGTTTGTGCCACTTTTCCTGTGAAGTTTCTCTTATGCTTGCTTGTAGAAATAGCATGCAGTTAGACTCCAGAAAGAGCAAACAAGCACCTTATCTTTTAGCATCTCAATAATAGTTATGTTTTGCCTTCATAAGTTTATTGCCCACTGAGTAAAGAACATATTTTTATGAAAATAATGAACATATTTTTTATGAAAATAAGAACATTATTTTTTATGAAAATAATGATTTAGTTTTCTTCTATAAAATAAATTTAGCTTCCAGTTTTTCAGATTTTGTCATCTGATTCTGTTCTGTTCTGCTGAATTCCACATATTGATCACCAGGGTAGTCACTTTTGTACCCTTTTTTTCCACATGCCATGGAGCTAGATGACATTATAAGTAAAGATTTGTTTAGAATCCATTATTTTGTTGAAGTAAAAAAAGTAATGTATTTTGTGAAAAAAACCTTAAGTAACTAACTTATTATAGATCTCAAGTAAGTGTAGAAACTCTGAAAAGTTGTTTGGATCTATTTTCACATAGACTTAGATCTGATAGCCTTATATCAATCACAATTTACTACATTTTACATCAACTCTGTAAATGGGTGAACATTATTTAATGACATGCTTTGCCTATAAAAAATCATAACAAATAATGTTATGAAAAGAGGTTTGGGCTTGAGAAAGAGCCTGAATCTGACTATTCCAGCGCTACTGGGTAAATATTTCATCTCTCCAGCCCTCCCATTTCTTTGCTATAAGATGACAAGGTTTTACAGCCCTGCTTTTAAGGTAATCCTTTTTAGTACCACAAATGTTTTATTCTAATCTACATATATACAATTTAAAGCTGATGAAACAGTTTTTATACCATGGGCATAAATTATTTGTTTAAAAACTTGAGAATATGCATCATAATATCATATTTTCCATTCTTTGATTGTTTAATATATGCAAGCTAGCTGGCAGGGCTTGGATATAGGTTTTGTAAGATACCTGGCATTGTGTAAAGAGGAATCTAAAAGCAAAGTAAGCATGTGAGATGTTCCGAATAATGCTAAGGCAAGTAAAATATTCATTAAATAGAGAAACAGAGCAAGGTCTGTTGTGAGTTCTTACAGCAGAAATTACTAACTATTCACCAAATTCCATGCTTTCCAAAACCTATAATAGATTATAATTATAATTACCAATACAATTTGAGGTGACCATGGTCATGTGACTAACACATAGCCATTAAAATATGAATATCTTGCTGCCAGGGTTGTTAAAGACATCTCCTATGAGCTGCTCCATGTTCTTTTCTCCTGAAAGGATCTTCTGGACGTCCTTAAAAGTCTAGTACTGAATATATAAGAAATTTACCTGGGTCCCTGTGTGACTGGACAGCCATGCCAGTTCCATCCCCAGTCCTATCCATGCAAAAGCAGAAAAAAATTTCCACTGTGTTTGGCCGAAAAACATGCTTGGGTCTATGCTTTAAAGCAGTTAACCTTTTCTGACACAGTTTTCGAATAGAATCAGAAACATATCACACTCAAATTGCCCTCATTTTGCCCTGTGACCAATATTTGTAAGTAATTACTTACTACATAATTCACTGTATTTGCATTTAGCCCACTGGATCAAAATATGTAGCTACACTTAATTGGACAAGAGGATGATCAGCTACATTACAAAATTAAGAATCAGACGATAATGTTGGAGAACAACTTACCTAGCTTAGATGTGTTTGTGCAATTGGCTGGTAAAGAAATCTGTGATTACTACCGGTAATGTAATCAATATAGACATGTGTAGATTCCACTGAATGGAACACTATATTAATTTAAAGTAATCAGTCCAGTAGGAAACTCACTTGGGGTCTTGGTGCTGAAATGCAGTTTCCTTAAGTTTGCATCATCACAAAGGGGATAACAATGTGGAACAAATAGAAAAATTTAAACTATATTACATGTATGACTGTGTCTTAATACTGTAGAAAAAGGTTGTATATGTGATCAGTATCCTTCATTATTGTGAATGAGTTGGGCATATGCAATCATTTACAAATTAAAGAACAGACAATGAGGAAGAGAAGCAAATGAAGACTGTTAATGAAATACTTAAAAGATTGTTCATATTCATCTACACAACTGGTCCTTCCATGCCCTCACACCCTCTGATAGATCCCCTTTCCTCTTTTCCTCTTCCTTATCCCATTTACTGGAGCTTCCAATGAATTATATTTTAGGCATACATGAAAGTATTTTTACAAGATTAAAGTCAGACTATCTTAGGTGATGTTGAAATGCTCTGCTCTTAGCTGGCTTTGTTTGCATCTAAGATCCAGGACTGATTTTTAAAAGTTATTCTGAATTCCTGTGAAAGTTAACTTTTGAATCTACTATTACCAGTCTTATTCACAAATAATTTATTCTACTGTGAATTTTCTTTAAAGGGAAACTATTCTTAGATGCTTGAATGTTAGGCATATAAAGCACAATATTCAGACTCTTCAAACAACCACACACCAGTATTCATCAGTTAAATATTCATTTAAATCCAATAAATAGTCTGCCACATATTTGACAATGTATGCAGAAGACACTTATGCCTGTTCTTTTGGCATAGATTTTTCAAATATTTGCTGAAACGCTTAATTTGAAAATTTACTGGTTTTATCTGCTATTCTTTATTGTATACTGTTTAAAAAGACTTATTGTATACTGTTTAAAAAGACTTGTATATATACTCTGTAGGAAAAACTTGCGGCGCAGATTAAAATTACTAATAGTTCTCAGAATACTATAGAATCATAATGGGAGAAAACATGAGGGAAGTAACTTTGTCAAACACTGGTACATTTAGTCAGTTTCTACACAAATAAAAAAAAATGATACTCATGCCCATGTTTGTAACAGTACAATCCATGCTAGCTAATCTTTGAAGCAGCATATATACCCATCACCAGAGGAGTGGACATAGAGAATGTGGTGTTTACAAACAATGGAGTACTACTGTGTCATAAAGAAAGATAAACTTGAGTCATTTGTAGAAAAATAGATGCCCATTGAAACCATAATATTCAGAGAAATAAATTGGACACATATCCTGAAAAACCTCATGTTTTCTCTTATATGAGGAAAGCAAAACTATAAATAAAAAGCAGAAAAAGAGATAATAGTAAGTGGGGAATATCAAATGGGAAAGAGATCAAGATTTGTAGGGATGGAGAGGAAGACGGAGGAAAGGGAAAAGGGTTGAAAAAAAGGAATTAAGATGTATTATGTGCACTCCACGTAAGGAATGTAGATATTATGCCCTGGACACACATACTGATAAAAATAAGAAAAGATACAATTTGTGTATTGCTGAGCTATTGTCCAAAAAGATGAAAAGAGAAGCTCTTTATTCTTAGCCCCATAGAACTAGGAATGTTAAATGCTACACAGAAAATAGGTCTCAAAGTTTTGCCTCCTCTGTCAATTTCCCTTTCAGGGAAGCCTGTCCCCATATTGACTTAGTCAGCTCTTTTGGGGGTTTAAGTCACACCATGACAAACCCCTATTCACAAATTAGTATGGAACTGATAATGATTTTATACTATAATTTTATCATTCTATTTTTGTCATTCACTGGATTTAGATCTTTGAAAAAGTAAAATATGGTTTACTCATCTTTTCATCTATATAACCTAATGCAGAGCCTAGCAAAAAATAGGCACTCAGTCAATTTTCTTTACATTTAAATTAAATTTCAGCAACAATTTCATAGCTCTTTAAAACAAGAGTGCATACTGGGTTCACTAAAACTTAACAGTAATCATCATTTGCTTGAAATTAGGCATTTTGTAGGTTAAAAGCAGCAGAACAGGAAAATTCGATGAATGACTTTTATAGTAAGCTTACTCATCTGCTTTACTATTGATACGTATGTAGAAGATAAGTCCATTGCTCTCTAGCCAAAAGCTCTACATAAACCAGCCCCAATAAAAGTTTCATAGCCACTCAGAAAGCAAAAGCATTATGTAAATATCTCTGCCCTTTTCTCTGATTAGTAAATTACTTTCCTAGAAGCAGGAATGTGATTTATGCTGTGAATTTAAATAATTTCATGGAGGACTTAGAAATGTGTTTCTTCTGATCACTAGATTTACAAGAGTGGGCTATTTCATTTCTCACATCCCTTCTTCAATCAAAAATTTAACAATTTTTTAAAAAACATGCATTTTGGGCACTTTCTTTCCCTTTCACTTTCACAACTAGAATGGGAGACAGGAGAAAAGATAAAAGGAAAAAGAGTACATATATAATATATTATATTTATATTATATATCTGATACATAATTATACTATAATCTCTATTACTTTATCAAAAAGAACAGTTTGTGCTTCCGTTGTTCAGGTTTCACGCTTCTATCTTATAATCTGAACAACCACTTTGAAGATAACAATATGCAACTTATTAGCCATTATTAATCTCTTGTTATTTTGTTTAGAAATTCTGAATCTTAGAAGTAATTCTTGTTTTGTTTGGTATGATCTTAACACAATCCCAGCTTTTTCTCTTCACATACATTTTTTTATTTCCAAACATAATTTCATAAGAAATCAGTTGTTATCTTAATACAAAGGGTCTTTTAAGTATTAAAATGTGTTAAGAAACAGTCAGCATTTGATCATTAATTGAAAGAGTTAATAAATGTCAATTATGTGGACAATAAGGAAAGAAATCTTAGGTTTATGTCCAAAGCTAAGTATTTCTGGAGATCAATTAAACAATTTTACAGTATCATGTATTGAGTACTTACTTTGTACAGATCATCATGTCATGGGAAGAATGTTCTGTATTTGTTTCAGTTTACTAGCCTTAAGAATAATAATACTATGCTTCAAGACCAGTACTGTTTATTAGATAAAGCTAACAAATATAATTACTTTGCCAGCTCACCTGGATAATAAGTGGCATAGATGGAATTCGACGCCAGGACTAATAAGAAAAGCTCCTGCCACATGAAGTTTCTCTTCAAAATACCATTTTGAATTAGTTTTAAGAGCCATCTTTGTTCCTCCTTTAACATCTGTTTACATGCCACTGTCATAGCAGTTATCACATTAGACTCAATAAACAAATAAATACATGATGTGATACCAGATGCTATGAGGGCAAAGCAAGTTGGGCACAGAATGACAAGCGGAATGATTTCAACGGGGTGGGTAGTGAAGGCCAGACTTGCACAAAATGACAGAATGGATTGAGTGGACGCGGTGGGAGGAGAATTCTGCCTGAGGAAAAGCAAGTTCAAAGTTCCGAGGCAAAAACAAATTTGGGATGTTGGAATAATATCCCACTGTAACCGGTGGCAGCAAGATCACAAAGGAATTTAAATAATAAGGGAAGTCTTCACATTATTTTTCTTTTTTCCCTTCTATCCAGAAAATACATTCATTACCAATAGTGAGTGAAGAAAAGATGCCAGTATTTATGATAGAGAAGAGGTTGAATAAATAAGCCAAGGATCCCTTACATTGATTAAAAAGTGCTGGATTTACTGATGTAATCATGAAGAGTAAAAAAGGTGCACTCATTTTTGTTGTCTTACTTGCATAAATTAATAAAATTAATAGTAATAAGTTAAACTGTAATGACTTTTACATAGTCAGATAAGAAAAGCAGCACAAAAAACGAACATGCCACAGCCTAGATAATTCTGTCCAGTATTATTACTCCAAGACTTATTCTTTCCATTTTTCTTCTTTCTAAACCAGTTTACTTACTCAATCCCAACCCCTCAGGTTCATGAGAGGAGACGTTCATCAAGTGATGAAGGCTGGTGAAAGAGAACAATTTTGATAGTCAACACAAGTAAATAGAAAGTACAGAAAGGCAGCCAGCAGTGATTTTTCCAAATGGTTGCTGAAGAAAATGTGGTGTGACCCTACTGAATTCACACTCCTGGGCCTCTTTTCAATGGTCCTGTCTTTAAATGTGTTATTTTCTTACTAGGAGAACAAAAGCTCCCCACTCCAGAAGTAAGGCTAAACAGGTTTAGCTGGCTGACATCATCTTGCCATTCCAAGCACGCTCTGCTCCGAATGATAGACACACTGCCTGTGCTGGACGGCCAGAATAGAGCAGCAGAGGATCTGCTCCTGCAGATCAGCAGACTGGATGAAACTCATCCTTCGTGAATTTTGCTTTCCCCTCTGCAGCAGCCTTCTGGTGGGAGCATCAGGGACTCTATAGAACTCTGAGTTCTTTCCTTCAGTTTAATCAGCGGCCCTTAGTAAAAAGCAATTCTGCCCAGTATTCTTAGTCACTTGTTCTTTCTCTTCCATCTGTTTAGAAAGGTGTTTGCTTTCAACCATTCCTCCTCCTCTGATATCCTCTCTAAAGAACACCTCATTAGCAGCTCTCTCTTGGTTCAGTTCTTTGTTGTGCTTTAGTTAATTCTAAATTTCTGATAATTTCTTGACTTGTTCCAGTGCCAGCTCCTTAACCACTCTTTGCAATTCTTTAGTTTTATTTTGGGGTTTTTGGTGATGAAGGTGGAACCCAGGACCTTTCATGTGATAAGCATGTGTTCTACCGCTGACCTGCAAACCAATCCCAGTTCTTCAAAGGAAACCACTGCACCACCGTATAGCAGAATTCCACAAAGCCTTCAAATCCAGGGGAGAGGATTCCTTGATTGTATCAAATCAGTCTCTGAAAGTTAGATACACTATACCAAGGTGTTGTTATCATTCTTGTCTACCTGGAAGGTGACTTGGTGGAGGTGGCCCTCTCAGGGTTCCTGCTTCTTTCTCTCCAGAGACCTAGTCCAGACCCAAGAGGGCTTCAGGCTCACTTGCAAACCCACAAGTGCAGAACAGCAGACTCTTCCATTGCATAGCAAGAACCTGGATTGTTTTTTTGTGTGTGATGGAAAGACAATGTAAGGCTTCGAGCTGGGAAATGACATGATGTGATTTATGATTGAAAAGGATGGCTGTGGCTGCTGTGAAGAGCAAACTCAAAGGTGTGGAGTGAAATATTATTTTTAAGATGATCTTCTCTCACGGTACATACTACGCTTATGAGAAAAATATAAACTCAGTGAGTGAAATAGATGACATAAAAACAGAGACCATGATTTTTTAAGATAGGGCATGCATAAAACTTGTTATAGAAAAATTTTTATGGAGTGATACAAAAAAATTCTAAAGTTTCTCCATGCATTATTTATTATTGCTTAACTCTTAACAAGCAACTGTAGCTAATATGGGCAAGGTCACCAATAAATCATTTAAACAACCAATAAATTTCAATGACCATATATTCTATATAAAGGGAGCTGTATATTCTAATTGGGTTAGTTAGAGTTACTACAGAATACAGAAAAGAAACTGAAATGCAAGAATATTATCTACAAAGCTTATGATATCCCTGGAAAATACAATTCTTAAAAATAGCATGGAATTCTGCTTATTCGGCAGTGAAGTTTTCTAATGATCTGAAGAGCCCCATGGGAGCAAAAAGAATAAAAACTTCCAACAGGATTTTGCTAAAGGTAGGCTTACTGCCATCAGGATATCAAATCATTAACCTACAGGTCTATAAATCAGTGAAGCTTCTAACTTTCTGTATGACTGCTTTATTAGAGAAATGTGAGGATAGCAGGAAACTAAAGGAAAAAAAAACACTTAACCCTAGCTACCAGTATATCCCCTCTAGTCCAAAGTATATGCCACAAGTCTTGTTTTTTATATAGCTTTTGCTGTACTGCACATAAAAGTTTATATATTTAAATTATAATTTTACATGCTATTAAAGTTCTTTACAATTACCTCTGGTGAATTACCAATTTTAACACTGTTCTGTTGGAAAGATAAGTCTAGTTTACTATCATCCTATATTTTGGTTATATATATATTTTTTTCAGATCATAAATTGCAGGGCTATGAATACCTTTGTGCACAATGCTTTTATGTGTCCTGAATTATTTCCTTCTATGGAATAACCAAGTTATAATTATCAGGGTAAAGGTTACAGCATAGTGTGACTCTTGGCAAATCTCTGACTGCATGTTTTCAGTCTTTGCCAGGTAACAACTTGTCATAGACAAAGGAAAAGAGTGTCTTATGCAAATGAGACGGTTACTGTGATGGCCAACACAGATCAGTCACTTTCCGTGTGTCAGTCCAGTTGTTGAAACTTTCCATGAATTGTGGCATCCTCAAAATAGTCCTCCGAGGTTAGAAGAATTACTATAACCATTTTATCGATCAAAACTCAGGCTCAAAAAGGTTACCTACTTTCCATAGGATCTTATTGCAAATAATACTAATCATTGTATTGGAACACAGTTTTCCTGTACCATGCCTGTGATATTCTTACCACTGTCCGTAAACAGGCTGGCAATAATTCTGAACTTCCTTTCCCATAATTTAGTAATAGAAAAAAATGGGCAGAGGAATATGAGAGATACAAAGAGAGTGTAATCCATGAGGACTTCATGAGAAAAACGTAAGAGCCTGGGATAGGGCATGGTTTGGCCCTTAACTGTGACTTTGAAATCGAGTTCTTAGTGGACTCTTTGTAGACATATTTTTGGGAATTTAATCATGTTTTTAGCTAAATCTATCAAAAACATTTTAATCATCACTTATCCTCATTGCTAGGGATCAGGGTGTAGTTTAATATACATAAATCAGGTAATACCCTCAGCCAAGATTCTGGCTTATAGAGACTGATCCAATTAGCAAGAGTATACCTACCACAAAAAGCATGCACTACAACAGCAGAAATGTTTCAGAAATACTGCTGATGCAAGAAAACCAACAGAGAGAAGACTGGTATGTGACACAAAAAAAAGAGAGGGAAGATAACTGTGGACATTATTATTAATTTGTATAAAAGGAATTGCTTCATACAACAGGAGCAGTTTTCATCCCAAGGTCTTATAACAATGGGAAAAATCAAGGTTGTGCAGTGGTTGGGACTCCTATGTTCAAAGTAAAATAGAAAAGAGGAAGAATTCATACAATTGTACATGGGATGTAAGGGTAATTGTTTTCTGGAGATAACTGTAAGACATTTGGACCTGGAAAGAAACCTAAAGATAATCAACCTCACTTAAAAAAATCTCAGAAAAAAAAATCTCAACAGCAAGGAAGTTCTAGTTTACCTATACGAAATCAGTACATACATGAGACTATTATAAATCCTTACACTTTTTTTTAAAGTAAAGCTAAGGTCAAAATTTTAGAGTGAAACAAAGGTTCATAATCAAGCAAGAAGACAATATAAAAATCCAAAAAGCAGATGCATTTAAAGAGAAAATGATTTCATGAGTGCATCTTAGCATTGCAAAGGGAATGATGTCAAAAGTGGAAAGGTTTTGGGAAGGCAGCCAACACAGAGAGAATCCACCAACACCAAATCAGTGTGGTCATGTTTAATCACTTTTAGAGACAAGCAGTGACATTATTTTTATAAGTTCACTTGGCAGCTGGGATTTGCTTCTTTAGAGTCTGGATGGAGACTTGGATGCAAAAGGATTGACCATGAGTAAATAATTGTTCATGAAGAGTGATAGATATAAAGTAATTATACTTTTTAGGAAATTTTTATCTATTTTTGAAATTTTTCATGATAAATGAGTAACAAAACAAAGACTATCTCTTAAATATATCCTTAGCATATACAACAAAATTTTTCAATGGTATATGCTCGGTAATAGTTTCTGAAATAAAAATCTTCAAGACAGGCAACTTCTCAGTCTCGATATTCTACTTCATACAATAAGACTGACATTTACCTTCCAGGGTCATTCTGAAAGTTAAAAGACAAGAAAGGGAAGAATATTTTATGAACTGTACAGTGTCACAGAAATGTGGACAGCCTTAAGAACTAAGACCCAGTGCTGGAATTCAGCAACCACATACTCCACTTCTGCATTCTGACCTTGATTTGTTCCCTACATTCAGCTACTAAACTCATGGACAGATCCAAGCACATTCATTTTCCCCTTAGGGACAAAGTACCAAATGGTAGTGTAATTGCCAAGGGAAAATTATTACTCTGCTCTGAATTATTTCCGTCATAAATCCAAAACCAGTCAAACAGGCTCTGTCACAAAAGCGACAGGGTTGCTGTACAGTGATGAGATTCCCACATACAAGTGTCCCATAAATCCGTGAGTATCGCAACCCTCCAAAGTCATTCTGAGTCATGTGTTTAAATCAGAAGGGGGAAGCCAGGCTGGCAGAATGTTGGTCAACATTGTGGAAACAATGAAAATGAGATGATTTACTCAGCCATCAGTTAGAGAAATAGCCCATCATCTGTCTCACATGGATTGCACACCACGTGAAAATAATTTTGTCTTTCTTTTAAAATTTTTACACTTTTCTACTGGATCAAGTAAAACACTAAGACTTCTGTTTTAGTAATGATAACCGACAATCATTCATATTCCTCTTAAATTCAGTCATAGCTGCTGTTAGAGACATTAGACTACAGCATGTCAAAAACACAATTTCAAGCAACAATGCATAAGAGAAAAGGAATATTGCAGCAAAACATCTTTTGTATGTGCCATGCATTTTCTTTTTCTATAATCTCAGTAAAATATTCATCTTTTTTCACAGAAAAATAAAATATCTAATCTAATTCTTCATGAGTTAAGGTGATATTTTCCTGCCTCTCAAAATATTATGTTCTATTCCAAATTAGACTTAACAGCCACTCTATGCAATTGTAGATGAAATGTGGAAAGTAAAAAATACTTTTTATTACCAAGGGGATAGAAAATGGACTTCAACTATATAATTTATTGCATAGGAAAAGAACTAATACTTTGAATCACCTTTAGGGAAGCAGCCACGTTAGTTATGTTTTGGGTACTTTTGTATCCCTCACAACAGTACTAAATGACAACTTCAAAAAATAAAGGACAAAGACAAACACAGCCACTAAGCTACAAAGATTTTAAGTTTAAAGAATATCATCAAATGATGCTAGCAACTTATTTGATAATTAGTATCTAGAAGTGGTTTTTATTTTGTTTGTGAAAATACTCAATTCTTAGAGTTAATATTCATTGAAATCCTTTTTCAATCAGCTAATAACTATTGTATAATACTGGCACTGTTTATTCTTTTGCACAATAACTTGCAGATAATTTACAAATACAGGAGAAGCAGCTGCTTCTAATTACTCTTTATGTCTTATGTCTCTCAATTTTTTCTGTATCTCCTAATATTATAAATTTCAAGACACATTATTTATGTAAAAATATTTAATAAATCCAGAAGTCCCAGCTCAGAAACAAAAATACCTTAACTTTTCTTTGATTTTCTTTAATGCTGATAATGTTCAAATAAAAACTTAGGAAAAGTCATGATAGTGACAGTCTAACTCCTCAATAATGATTAACAAATAGAGGACATTAATGGTTTATAAGTTTACTTATACATGATAACAGAGAGTCATTCACATTCCTCTTAAAATTCAATCATAGCTGCATGGTATATAAGTGTACAGTGTTCTAAAGAGCAACACTGATTAATTTTAATAAGTCTCACAGTTGGGTCCTTTTTGACTGTCTAAAATTTTATCCCTCATTACTACTTCTAAAAAGTGATTTCCTAAAGTTGAGCCATCAGTGAAAATACAAAACCAAGAGTTTTAGTCAGTTCTAAACAAGTCATATTGCAAAATATGACTAAAAATAGACCTGTTTTACAGGAATTCTAGTTAAAAATTTTCCTTTTATTTTGCAACCTTAATTTTCTTGTTCTTTTCCTTTGGTGAGACTCACCATCATCTTTCTTTTTTTGTACTGAAAGGAAAATTTGATTATAGAGTAAGACTTTAAATTCTACCCACTGGAGTACTTCTGCTTATAGAAATCTGGGCAGGCCTGAATTTTCTACTTTCTAGACACCTTACTTTGTTTAATCCTTAAATCCTATGGTATTACCAACACATTTCTCAATGTTGATTTACTTATATAAGACTTTTTCCTGAAATATAGGTGTCATTTCAATATACATGTTTATGTCTTTATTGAAACAAAGTTTACTCCATCTATGTGTCTATGTTTCTTTTCTTTTCCATTTTTTTCTTCTTTTTCATGAATAGGAAGGAAACATACACACTGGACATCTCTTTATCTTATAATTTTCACCGCTTTTTTTCGGTTTTATCTCAATGATCTCAAATTCATACTCTCCTTGCTGACTATGTTTATGCCTGTGTCTGTGAAAATGTAACTGCTTCTAACACAATTCCATTCCTTTCATGCCAGATTACTTAATTCTTTTTGTTGCTTTAACTCCCTAGTATTTTGTATGATTTCTTCAAATCTTACCCTTATAGGAGCCATACTTCTTTGTTTCATCGTACATAAATGGATGTCTTTGATTTTTGATTGATAATATTCCTCAGGTGCTATTGCAATTATTAACTTTTCTTGTTACCTTTCTATAGTTCTAGCTCCCTCATTCTGAGTTTTATCTAAATATAATTCATTGTTGGATAGGAGAGTTCTATAACATAGAAATAGTTACTAGTGGATTATGGCTAAAGAACAATTGTGGTGAATAGATTGCAGCAGAAGCAGTTCACATTTAGTGATGTTATTTCAGACCTGGTTCTGATCAAATCAGTGGTTCCATCTGTTTAGGGGCATATTTCTGCTCCATAGTCCCATTTCTGAATATGCTGAAGAGTTATGTGATTCACAGTTCAACCTCGGATATTGCAAGTTTTCATTGTGGTGATTTAGCATTTAATTGTATCTTCCAGCTGTCTCAATTAAGTTTGCCAAGCCAATTTCCAGATAGATGAGATGGAGATGGAGATGGAGACAGGGAGTCCGGGGGACACACACACACACAGAGACAGACAGACAGAGACAGAGACACAAAGACAGAGACAGAGACAGAGAGACAGACAAAGAAACAGAGATAGAGGAGGATAGACAGATCAACTGATCTTTATTTCTATGTATCTATTTTCTCCAGCCCACCATTTCTGCCCTCTGCTTCCTGTAGTACTTTGGGGTTTGCATATCTTCCCTGTCAGGCTTAAATATGTGCCATTCTCTTTCATGTGGAGATGTTTCAGCAATGTAACAAAACATGCTTTCAGATTTTAGTATTCCACAGAAGGCAGTCACTTCAATGCTAGAGCTATTATTTTATACATTTTTTCTTAAATGTGTTCTCTGTAAATTTGTTCATCTACATGACAGTAAGGCTTCAACACAGGTAGTATAACTGAAGAACAGAGTCTAAAAATCCAGCTCTCCTGTCTCAATAGGAGCTGGGCCTTTGGATTGTATTCCTAAGATAAAAGTGCAGAAGGTATGAGTCTAAAAATCCAGCTCTCCTGTCTCAATAGGAGAGAAATTTAGGACAATCTTCTATGTGTGAAAGAAATATAGAATCTCTGAAAATCAAGACTAAATAATTTTGGATGTTTTTCTACTTATGTGAAGATGGCCTACAGGAACTACTAAGTTTTTATGGAAGTTCTCCTGCCAAAGAAGCTATCATTTTATACTAAAAAAATAATGTGTCATTGTTGTGGGCATGAAACAATCTTTCTATGTTCAATTTTCTGCAGGCAGGAAGTGGGACGATCGAGCTACTTGGCAGCAGAGGGAGGTGCATGCCTGACATCTCATATGTGTCCATGGCGAATGATGGATAAGGAAGAGCCTCTCAAGGAGCGGAAGCCGAGACTAAAACTGACCAGTGTCTAATTCACATACGTTACTCATTCCCGTAAATCCTTTACAATGGCTTTTGTATCCTCAGTTTTCCTGTTTTGAATGGCAGTTATTTTATTCTCTGCCCCACAACGTAAAACTGATTGCATAAAGCACAAGCAGTTTGCTAATTCAGAGGTTTCCATACCTGATAAATAGACTGTGCTTCACTTAAAAGTACAGAACTTTGAGCTGGGCCTTTGGATTGTATTCCTAAGATAAAAGTGCAGAAGGTATGATTTACATTCCCAGTTGGATGATAAGGACATAATAAGCACACAAAAGTGGGGCTTCATTTATTTAATGGAAAAAATAAATGTCATATTTCCCTGAGGGAAGACCTAGCTAGAAAATAGAGTTGAAAAGTAGAGATAAAAAAAACGTCAGCCCCAATCAGCCAGTCTTGGCCTTACCTTCCTGACAGAGCAGCTACCAAGCAAGAGATAGTGATGGCAGATAAAGCAAATGCAGGATGATACAGAATGCGCTTTTGATCTCTACTTGTCAAAGCTGATTATTTTCTAGTTAGGTATTATTTTGGAGAAAGAGGATGAAAAACCTATCTATTTCTTCTATTTTAGCAAACTACCTTAAGATTTTTTCTAAAATTTCTTTAAGACTTTCTAATAATACAAAACGTAATTTAGTTGGAAAATTCAGAAATCAAAAGTTGATAAAGTCATTGAGTGATTCTCTCTCTCTCTCTCTCTCTCTCTTTCCATTTCTTTCTTCTTGCCACATAACAGTATGGTAAATAATCATGAAAGAAAGAGTAGTTAAATTTGCTTGTATTGGTTTGGATAATTTATTAAGTAGTATCTGATAAATTTTCTGAGGCAAATTATATTTCAACAATACTGCATTTTAAGAAATAAAGAGATTTAAATGTTTTCCTTTCCCATTTCCTCATCAGTTATGGCACTGTATAAAGAGAAATAGTCTGGTCATTATGTGGTTTTAAAGAAGCCTAATACAAAATTTCTATTTTAAGTGTAAAAAGGATATACATGATTTTAGAAAAAAAATTTCTTCCTTTTTATAATCAAAGTAAAAATTGCTTTTACTACTAATGCACGTTAAAGAGGACCATGAAACTGCTAATAAATGATTGCTGAAGAAAATGCATACACTAATATTCTAAGCATGGACCCAATGCTAAGAAACTCCAAGATCATCAGTTCAATGAGATCTAATGGAGACAGACATCTGTATTTCCACATCACTGGTGAATTCTCACACAGCTGAACCTAACTAGAGATACTCTGCAGTCTCCAGAGTGACAGTTTAATTGCGTATACTGCTTTCACATTAGTGACATAATTGAGACATATAGTTTAAATCTCAATCACATAAAAATTGCAACTTGGCAAGGGAAATATTCTACCATGGGGTTTCTATTTTAGTAGGTCACTCTAATGAAGTAAAGCAAAAAATCTGTGTATCTTCTCTTTCTAGAGACTTGTTATCTAAGTATGCTTCTTAATCCAAAATTCTGAATATATTTTCACACTGATTCCTCCTTTATTTAAATTAACAAAGATTTTGTCATCTTATTTGCATTAACTGATTTTTTTTTCATGTTGGCTTCTCTTTTACTTGCATCTTTTCTAATAACTTTGAGATTTATTTGAAGAGAAAGAGAAACACTAGTCAAAACTAAAGAGCCTGGAATGAGTTAGCAGTTAATACTGGCTACAGGTGGCATTATATCATTTGCATGATGTTAGTTGTTTATTTTTTCTAGTCTGTTTCTCAAAATTCAATCTAAATTCTCAAATGACACCTTACCCGTGATGCATTACAAAACTGTCAGTAACCTTCTCAAAAATGATGATTTTTCTCTTCATTTAAATTTTTTAAACAGCCTAACATTTATATTAGATAAGCAATAAATAGGCAAATGTATTTATACTAGATAATAATTTACATTAGATAATTTGGAAGTTATAATAGCCTTATAACTTCTGAAGCATTTGAAGATATTCTATAAAATTTTGCAAAATTCTTCAGAGACAGAGTTGCAGTAGATTCCTCATAAATACTGACTTAGTGAATGAAACATCTATCTCTAATAATCATTTTCTAATAAAAATGTGGTTTGTATATGAAAGTTGTCTTAAGGGGTTCTTTATCCTAAACATTGTGAGGGCATATTTATCCAGAGATATTTTTAATCTCCCTTATTCATTTATCAGGAATGTGAAATATTATGTTAACATGCAACCTTCATTTTAAAATTACGTACAGTACTTTCAAAGTATTATTCTAGATTACAGTATTTCTTATCTATAAGAAGCTAAAATACTATGACATAAAGAAAGATAAATTGAGGGAAGTGATGGGAAAATTATTAAAGTGTGTTATGTACATGTTCAAGTCAGCCAAAATGAAGCTCATTAATCTATATAAACAATATGCACTAATAAAAAGGAGGGATAGATCAAAAGAGAAATTTCTCAAAAGAAGACATCCAAACAGCCTACAGGTATATGAAATAGTTACTAGTTAAAAGGGAAAAGCAAATTAAAGCTACAATATCTGCCTACCCCAGTAAGAATGGTTATTACCAAAACTAAATATAACAAGTTCTGAAAAGCATATGGAAAAAAGTACAATGTTGGTGGAACTGTATATGTGTAAATCCATCATGGTAAACAGTATGCTGATTGTTCAAAAAATTAAAAACAGAATTAATGTATGGTCCAGAAATTTCAATACTATATATATATATATATATATATATATATATATATATTCACAGGAAAGAAAAATAATATGGGAAGAGATGAAGAAGGCATCTCTCAGCTCTATCTTCTATGATTAATCCCTGTACCACTCATGTATTAAAAAGATTTTTAAAACTCTGCTATAGTAAAAAGATTTTAATTACGACTAGAGCTGCTTCCCCAAAAACACTGTTTACATTTCTAACACAACTTAGAAAATTATCTGGAAAAATAAAAGGAAAATAAAAATTAATAATCATAAAAACTCTACAATGTAATATGCAAAATACCAAGAATATAATTCAAAGTGAACTAATGAGAAATTAAAAGAGAAATAAAAAATTATGAGAAATAAAAAATTAGAAAACATCAAAAGAACACAAATTTATTACCTCCAACACTGATATGAACCAGTATTGAATTAACAAAACATTTTAAAGATGGCTATTATAACTATTCTAACGAACCAACATATCATATTTTCAAGACACGTAAAGCTCAAAAGAAGAACAAGAAGAACAAGAAATCTCAGGAGAAAAACAAAAAGAGATCAAAATAGCCAAGTGTAGAATTCTACATCTAAAAAAATGCAATTGTGTTGGATAGACCGCTGATTGCACATGAGGGAACGAGAAAAACTTTATAGGAGATCTACAGAAATGATCAATGGTAAAGGACACAGAGGGGAGAAAATGTAGATAATACCTAATTGTTTAACATATATGTACTTGAAATAATAAAAGTAAAAGAGATATAGAGGACTGGGTGGAAAAACAAAATTGATAAACTACTTGCTGTTATTTTCCAAATTTAATGAAAAACAGAACTTGCAAATAAATGATGCTAAAATATACCTGGCAAAAAAACACAAAACCCATATCCAGGCACATCATAGGTAAACTGTTGGAAGTCAAAAATAAAGAACACATTTTCAGTAGAACAGGAGTAAAACATACATTATATTGAGAAACAATGAGAAATTAATGGCTAATTTCTCATTAAAAATCCTGAAAGCCAGAAGAGAATGAGGGGAAAAAAATCTTAAAACTGATAAAAGAAAGAAACCATCAATTCAACATTCTATCAAAAAAAATCCTTCACAACTGAAGACAAAATGAAGAAATATTTACATAAAAGAAAAGAAAGGCAGTTTTTGGCAACAGAATGCACTAAAGGAAATGATAGCAGAGGAAACTAAGATATTCAGAAGGCAACTAAGAGGATCAAAACTGGCAAATATCAAAGTATGTAACCATTGTTTTTGTTATGCTGTTTTTCTTAAATTTTAAAAATAGCTTTTTCTTGTATATTGCATGTAATACATACAATTATAATGAAGATGAAATGCTTATCCCCAAATATTTAAAGAACTCTAATGCTTCCTTAATAAAATAGCCTAATGTTTCAAAATAGACAAAAGATTTGAACAGATTCTGCACAAAAAAGGACCAAAAATAAGGCTATAAAAAGATTCTCAATCTCAAAGATTCTCCATCAAAGGAGTTTACAATTGATCACAATAAAATAGATTATGTATCCAATATAATGGCAGATGTTTAAAAAACATGCATAGTAAGTGAGGTCACAGGTGAGGCAGTTAGGATTGCCTTCTAGAATGTAAAGTGGTACGTTCCCTTTGTCAAGCTGTATGATAGCACTTTATAAAGTAGCCTACTTAGCACCCAGCAAGCCCACACCTGGTATTTACTAAAAGAAAGGAAAACTTACATGTTCACCTAAATGCATTTATAAATCATTATACCAGTATTATTCATAATATTATAAAACTAAAGCATCCCAAATGTTCATCAAATAACAAATGGATAAAGAAATTATAGCATATTAATAATAAGTGGAGAAATCTATTAATACATGTAACATGTTTTCTAAAGAACAGTCTTCTACATAGAAGTCAAGGAAAAATATTATTTACTCTGTAAATTCATTTATGCAAAATTTGAGAAAAATTAAAACAATAATGAGAGTAGTTGAATCAATTTTTGCCTAGAGTCAAGAGGGAAGAAATTGGAATGGGCACGGAGAAACGTTTTAGGAAAAACAACTATTCAACACATTGATTATTGTGTTAGTTGCACAATTATATATAAATAAATATGTTTCATTGTGAGTGCACAGTACCTTAATAAAAGTTTTTCAATTTTAAAAATGTCTCAGGAATCAATTCTGAAGTCAGAAAACTAAGCAAAAATAAAATTGGGAAAAGAATACTCATCAGGCGTGCTTGTTGAGAAGAGAAAATGAAACAAATAAGGGAAACTGCCATAATTTTTCTTGCTGTTGTAACCTAATGAGTAACGTTTCCAAGAAAACACTTCATGGTTATGTGTCTTAGGCAGTCTAATAGGCCGGACTTTAACCATGGTATGTGAGCCTCTGCTTCTTAGGAGACTACAAAGTGCTGGGCACCAGCTCCTCTCCAGGTAAGTGGCCATGGTGTAGTCCGCAGCATCTCTTTCTGGATTTCATCCTGATTATTCTCGTGACTGAGATCTGTGCTTCCCCAGAGTCTCCCCTCAGCGTACTCTTAACAGAGCAATCAATGATCTTTAAGAAACATAATTTTGACCATGTCAGTCTTCTGTTCAAAACCCTCTACTGGCTTTTCTCTTACTCCAAATAAAAGCGCTAATCTCTTGATAGTCTATAGGGCCGTGCATAATCAGAGATCTCTTTTTCCTCAAACTCATCTAAAGCTACATGTACCTATCTGTTCTCCTTGACACATCCAAGTATATCCTCATTCAGCATCTTTGCATTTACTGGTCCTCTATCTGGAACACTCTACTTAGTCGCCCTATTTATTTATTTCAGATTGCTTCTCAAATATCTACTGTTAAATGACAGCATCTCTGACAATCATATTTTGAATATACTCCTCTGTATCTTTCTCTAATACTCCCTTTCTTACCTCACAGTTTTGACTCTCCAAACACATATATTTAATTATGTGCTTGGTGCTCTCATTGTGATCACTGTCTCCTGTAATGTAATGTCTGTGAAGACAATGATTTCGGCACAATTATTTACTGCTGTTCACGTTAGTGCCTAATACAGGGAATGGTCCACAGTGTCTCTTCAATATTTGCTGAATAATGAACTCTTAGCTGTGAGTAGAATATTTTGAGTTACCCTTTCTATTCCTTTCTACATATATTTTTAGTGCTTATATGTTTCTAAATATGCAAGGCTGTTAGGCAGCAAGAAATACTGCTGACTACATTTATATTATAAATTTGTCATGTGTGGATTATTCTTACAATTAGGCATTAAAAAATTAATCTAAAAAGGTTATCTCACCCATTCTGAAGTGCTTGCTACGCTGCTTATTATTTTCCTTTTTCTATCTGTAAGAGATGCTTTCATATATTTTATCTGTAGATGATTAGGAGAGGACAGTTCATTTTAATAGCACGATATACTCTTTACAAACTGACTGCCTTATCTACAATTAAAATAGATATTAAATGATGGTAGGATTTACAAATTAGGTAATTAAATATGAAAGATTTTCTTGTTGGCTGTTATGCATTTATATAAGTTTGAAAACCAGATCAACAAATAAGGAACACATATTTCTACCTTTTCTTTAATTTGACATATCCTTCAATTGACTGACAATTTTTACACTTGTAACATTATATTGTTACATGTGATTTATATAATTCATGGATATAAAACACCTATCTCTGAAAATCATGTGAATTTATTTCCTTAAACATCTTTCAATAATTTTATTACAAAGTTACTCTCATTTTAAAACTCTATGTTATTTTTCTCATATGTTAGCATTAAAAAATAATATTTCTAGGCCAAATATAGTGATTTTCATTATAACATGAAATAAGCATCATAGTTCTGTCTTTGTTACCCATCTACTTCCAGATATAGGTATCTATCAAATATCTAGCCATCCAGTCAAATAATTTGTTAATGAACTATTAATGTTCACATTATATATATAATTTACTGAAACATCCTATGTATTACTTTTGGACCAACTCAAACAAACTTTAACCTAAATTTCTCAGCTCTTCACACTTTATATAACTTTTTATAATTGCTAGTCCATCAATATCAAAATTCAATACAATTTGGTAACATTTAAAATGGAGACAGGATACCTAAGAACTCTCCTCAAAAGTGTAAATTAAATATTATCATAAGATAGGAGGCCACCAGCTTACTTATTCTGCACAGTAAGTATACTTCATACTAACTTTGGCCTTACTAGCTGTTGAAAAAATAATATTTCACTCAGTGTGACACAAACAAGGTTTACGATCTGCCCTAAGATTATGCAATGAACCTCCAAAATATTTGAACACCGGGAGTACAAAAGCAACAAATTTCACCTGGAGGTCTTCTATTTTGGCATTTCTGACTGTACTCCTATGAACTCTCCACTAAAGTAGAATGTTTTTAAGTGAGTATTTACATAAAACTCTGATGTTCAATCATCATTCTCTTCAAGGGCTATTTGCCTTTCTTGAATTTGTTGAATATAAACCTCAGAACCAAGACTATGTTTTTATTTATTGCAGAAACTCTTTTCTCTGCATTTTTGAGGAAAGTGGTGAACAACCAGAAGTCCCTGCCGTTAGTGTCATAAATCAACTGCACTCCAACATTCGTGGTTTAGAAAGGAAGAATCCAATCTGTGATTTAAATGTGTTCTGATTCCACAGGACCCAGGACTACTCTATAGATTCTGCACTGACCTGTACTCTTCTCTTTAAATAACATTAAATAGGCTTTGGCATAGTTGCAACAAGACAGCTTTCGCTAATCTGATGTTTTCTTACATCTGAAGCAGTGAAGGCCTCTTCACTGGTACTCCATTCTACGTAAGGCCATTTGAAGCATTCCACATGGAATAGTTGAAATTGCATGCAATTAAGAGAGAACATCATGTGTTTCAAATCATCTCCCAAGGCTTTAAGATTTGCCACATAAGCAAATGCGTGTTTTCCTTACATAAAATCTTGAAAGTAAATTTCCTTTCCTTTCTCTCTTTGCGAGACATTTAACTCTTCATACTTAGAAATGGAATTGTCTATATTTTCATGACAAGTTGAAAATAATTTAAAATACTTATTTTGCCAATATTTTTATTCTATTTTAGTTATCAAGGAAGCGCTGCTACCTTAGGTAAATGTTGAAGTAAAAAAATAGATTTGGTGAGTTCTGGTAGGAAAAATCTATACGCTGCTTTTTTTCTACTAGCTGATTAGTATATTTGTCAAGAAAGATTTCTATCAGAAAAATCCCTCCAAATCTCTGTTAAAAAGTGAGAAACATACATGACAATTTAAAGTAATAAGTAATTATGGAAAGCTAACTAACACAGGCAGTATTTTGAGATTATGCTTTGTTTGAATATGCCAGGACTCTGTGGATGATCAATATATGTTTGATATAGTAGATAATAAGATAGAACTATAATTGGCATATTGCAGAATGAATAAATATGCTAATTACTATGTAAAAGAGAAGTCCCCCAAAATGTTACCAGCCATCATAATATTAGGTTAAAAATAAGAGTATATTATCCCTGTGTTCTACTACAGTTAGAAAATCTGATCTAGTCATCACAATTCACGGTCTCCACCTTGAGAGAAGACTTGTCTTTTCCTCATTCCTGCAACTTAACAGACTATTATCACCTGCATAAACACAAATGCTTTTACTTCTGCTAGAGGATGGAAACTACTTTCTTTTTGCCTGATGTGGGATGTCTGATAGGGACCCAGATAAAATGGGCATGCTAGTCTCCCTGAGAAGAAAATGGGAGTTTTGAGGTATATCTAATCTGTGAAATAATTAACTAAATATATTTGGACATTTGTCCTGCTAATATAAAAGTCTCATTTTCCTTGAATTCTGATTTTTTTAATTAATGCTGATTCTCAGGAGCATCATTTTTATATTTTTAATTTCTTTTTCATGTTGAGGATGGACCTTAAGGCTTTGTACATCCGAGGCAAGCGCTCTATCACAGCTCTTCGTCCCTAGCCCCTCTTTTCTTCTTCATTATGATACATTAAATTATAATGGGATCTTTAAAACAGGAAATATATAAATGCATGTACAGGTACTAATATAGAATATTGTATATGTACTAATACAGATTTTGTAGTAGTGTAATTACTTATTACTTTAAATTGTCATGTATGTTTCTCACTTTTTAACAGAGATTTGGAGGGATTTTTCTGATAGAAATCAGAGTTTTGCTTAAACTATCAATTTAAATATCTGAAATGATAACATTAAATAATGACATTTTAAAATATTTTGCAATACAACTGATTTCCTGATGTTCTGATTGTTGAATACTCAGCTTACGAATCTAGGATGCAAACGAGTCACTACGGCTTTTAGAGTGCCATGTACATCAGAACGGTACAAAAAGCTTAATAGATACTCAGGTGTCCCAAGGGATATACAGTTTTAAAGCAAACATCCCAGGTGATTCAATTGCTCAAAGAACTGCACCTGAGTATGCAAAAAACGTCTGGCAAGCAGCAAAATGCATAACTTAAACTCATGAAAAGAGAAACAGCAAGATAAAACTATTCCCATCCAGGAATGTAAGGTCAAAGGAGTATTCAGATTTTTATGTTAAAAGTACATGTTACGTGTCTCTTCATGTGAAGTTGGTGATATAAATGTATATTTTGGAAGGAGATAAGGTTAAAGAAATTATTTATGAACAGATATCTCAAATTCTTGGAAAATTCTGAACAAACTGTCATGAAATCTCTGGCTTAGATGTCAAAACAATTAGAGATACAAAAAAAAAAAAATCTTGTCACACTCTTCATGACCAGAGAACATATACTCACAATGTTATAAAATTATTTTTCAGATTTGAGATGCTAAAAGCACAAATACATCAACTTATTTAAATAAATTTCTACTTGCACTTACAAATTTAAACTATCTATTCTCACTAAAAGAGTGGTTAAATGCAAATCTGTGTAACCTACATACATCACCTGTGTTTGTAACTCAAGTTAAAGGCTATTTGTTATGAAAATGGATCAAACCTACCAAACGAAGTCAAAGTACCTTTCTTTTACTTTCTATTCAGAACTGTCAAGAATTAGACATTAATACTGAAACATTTTCTTCTGTAGAACTACAACAGAAATTTGATTTCGTAAGGTTACTACTTTGTTTTTGATTTAATGCAGCATGATTTAAAAGTCTCTAGGAAAGTTTGCCACACTGCAGAGCTACAGGCCTGCCCTTAATGCCTCAAGAGATTTGTACTTCTCAGAAGAACCGGGTATAGTTGCTCCTCATAAATCCTCATCCCAAGGACAACATCTGTGACTCCACCCTGAACAGATTTCTAAAGACAGCTCAAAGGAACATATTGACTCAGCTTCTAACCTTGGGCAAACCAGCAGATGCCTGCAGGAACAGTGGAACAGGAAAATCCGGAAATACTCTACAAGGTTTTACTGGTTTGTAATAGAAAAGAAAGCTGAATACTCCTGGCTTGTTACAGTGAAATGCCCTGAAAATTCTTCCTGACTACTTTTAACATTTTTCTGTGGCAAAGGAATGCAAGAACTAAGACTTACTTAGAGACCTTTTAGAAATGCATTTTAAAATAACTGCATGCAAGAAGTTATATGAGAGGGCTTTAAGGTGACTTTTTCTGTATGTCTCAAGATGTGCATTTGCCACTGATGACAAACAGATAATTAGAATCCCCAGCTTCAGGGATGTGAGAAATGTGATCTTTGGGGATAGCCATGAAGCTCCTGGAAGGATTCACTGTGAGTCACTGTGTATAGTACAGAACTGTACACATTGGTAGAAAGACTAAAAGCATGTAAATGTGAGCTAATTTTAATCACTATTGGTCAATGGCAGAAGACTGGAAGCATTTGGCCAACAATAAATCTTCATTTACAATAAACAGTTTTATCACTTTCAGGACCTCATAAATATTTAATTGTCATTCTTTACACATACATTCTTGTGCCTTAACAAAAATAGCTAACAGCATAATTATACATATATACTTCTCCCAAATGAGTCTAACACAGACAACCAAGGCATCATCCTCCTTTCTCTGCCAGTGAGTACAAACAAGTCATACTGGAATAAATGCTTTGTTATCATTAGTAATTCATGATTCCATTATAAGAAACAATACAGAAAAATGTTAATGAGGTTTTATGGTACTTTAAAAAAATGGGTACCATAAAGTGGAGAACATCCAGACTGCCAAGGCATTTTAAAGAAAAGGTTTGTCAGTTGCTATATTCATTATATACTTAAACAACAGAAATCAAAGTATAAATAGCAGCTCCTCATCTTGCCAGGTTCAGGGTGCAGTCACTTTTCAGGCATAGCATATCCTATTTTCTGCAACCAGTAATGAAATGATCAACACATGTTTTACACAGAAAACTTTAAATAAGCTACAGGAGACTCATTCAAAAGACGGAAAAGAACTTCTATAAAAACTGTGCTGCAAGAAGTCCCATAAGGAATAGATCACACAGCTGGCAAATATTGTTAAGGTTATTTTAACAGTGCTTTTTGCAAACCAGAGATGGAAAAATAAAGTATCATGGTTTTTAAATGTTCTAATACTTTTTATATTCATAATTACATTTCCAATAGGTATTGTGCCAAAATTATAGTTTTTAAAAACATAGCTCAGATTTAAAAAGCTGTGAAAGTCAATTTAAAAAGTTTACTAATTTAACCTATATATTCATCCATATTATACATTACTGATTTCTGTTCACCAATACTTTGAGCACTTCTAAGAGTGCTAAATGAAATCTCTATATATGTGTACCTATGCTTGTTTTTGAAACACTATTGCACTATAAGTAATAATAGCTAGCATATTCCTTAATAAAGTTTACAAACTAAAGTGTAAGAACTTGTCTTATTAAGCCTTTGCAAATAACTGAATTTGTCACAGGATAGCTTGTTATACTAATTATAAAAGTTATACAGTCTAAAAGTAAGTCATGATATTTAGAACACAGTAAATTGACACATTCTGCATAATGAATTTCCATGAAACTAGAGACTAAAAACATCTCTGTCAGTGTGTCAGGGCAAAAATGAGGGTGATAATGAGTTACCTATGGAATTCTATGAGTATGCATAAATTTTCCAATAATTTACATAATATTTAATGATTTTGATAAATGCTACTTAACTCCATAATCTAGTAAAACACTTTTATAGATTATTTAATTCATATTTAAAGCATGCAAATGGCATTGAATATCCAATTCAGTAAATATATTTCTTTTTATGATTTTACCAAATTTCCAATTTCAATCATATATTAAATATATATTTTAAATAAAAAGTTTACTTTATCTAATATCCATCAGTTCTACTCCTTATAAATGTGAAATTCCTTCTTCACTCAATTGCCAACATGAATCATTGTATTATAACAGTCTTGCCAAAAGTATATCCTATAATTTATATATATTTTTCTGGTCTGATTCTCTAACTTTTTAAACACATTTCATAGTAAACTTTCACTTTCCCTGTGGCATTTCCTATGTTCTGTTTTCCATACTCTTTCTAGACACGTTAATACTTTAGTCTTTCAAAGTTTCCTAACATTATAATCTTAGCACTTACATCTTGAACTTAGCTAACCACCCACCATGCATCATCCCCACTACACTGGAACCTCACTTGAAAGAGTATAGTTTTGTTTTTTCATTTTTATATCCTTCAGTTGAACAGTACTATGTCAAAGTCAAATGCAAATACTCAATAACAAAAATATCTAGGAAGTTTAGTCACTCATTTCAAAGAGTAAGTCATCACACAACAAAAGTTGCAAGGCATTTGATTAATTGATTTTTTTATGCATACGCAATCAAAATGAGAATATGTGAGTGTGGAAAGAATGCCACTTAGTACAGCAGCATGTACTCTTCTAAAATGAGGAAACACATTACTAGAACTCATACACATAAAACTACAGGGCTTGACTTAGGGACCTGAAGAAATGGAGACAAACACTATGTCCTATCACTGGGAGACTCAAATATGAAAAGATGTTAATAATCCACAAATTTATAGTCTAACACATACCTAGGCATAACTGTTGTGTATTTTTAAATAGAATTTGTCAAACAAATTCTAAAATGTATTTATTTACTTATTTATTTTTTGGTACTGGGGATCGAACTCACAACCTCGTGCTTCCCAGGCAGACACTTACACCACTGAGCTAAATCCTTGGCCTAAATTCTAAAATTTATATTGAAAATATTTTGAGTAAGGACAGGATAAAATGTTTAACCATAACATACTATGAATCTAAATGAATTAAAATAATATGGTAGTAATGCAGAAAAAATAGTGATCAACTAAATGAAATCACATAAACTTCCTAAAATACTAACATTTCCATTAAGGTAAGGACATTATTTCAAACATATGAAAAAAATCACTTTAAATAAATAGAAATGGAACAGTTGGCAAAAAAATAATTAAAGTTAGACCCCTATTTCATTTTATATATAAAAAACTGATTAGATAACAGGAATTGAGGAGATTAGTAAAACCAAGTAACATTAAAAGAAATATGGAACACTTTCAAAGCTTCATAAAAGGAAGCCCTTCTATGTGACAAAGAACAAGGAAAACCAGAAAGCTATAAAAGGAATTACTTGACACATAAATAAAAAGCTTTTAAATGAAGTATACCACAAAGTGGAAAATACTGGCATATTGTTGAGATACTATATTGTAAAACTGTTGCTACCAAATGGATTAATACCCTGATACTTCCAAAACACATAATATAAGAAAAATTCTTTTGTCTATTTTTCTATTAGGGTTTTATATATTTTTTTAAAAAGCAAGTGACAATTCACAAAAAAAAAAAAAACCAGAAATAGCAAATGTGTACAAAAGATTGTTGCTAGTCAATTTTCTATTGCTGAGACAAAACAGCTAACAAAGTCAATTTACAAGGGAGAAATATTGATTTTGATTCACGGATGCAGAGATCCACTGCCACTGGCTGTATATTTTTGAGCCTGTAGCATGGCAGAACATCATGGCAGAGAGCATGTGGGACAATAAGTCCTTCATCCCATGGTGGCTAGGAAGCAGAGAGAAAGTGAAAGGGACCATACACCTGCAAAGTATGCCTCTAAAGTTCTGCTTCCTCCAACCACAATCACTTTCTAATGCTTTGCACCTCCTAACAGCACCATCACTTCGGGACCAAGTCTTCAGTATGTGAGCCTTCAGGAAACAGTCCAGGTCCCAACTATAACAGACGTATGACTTCTTTTAACCAGCAGTGACCAACTTTCAAAACTAATTTTCACTAAACGTTTGTCAAAATCTAAAGTACACTATTTATTAAAATGGAGAAGTGAAAGAAAGTGCAACACCTCATGCATGGTTGATGGAAATTTAAATGAATAAGGCCTTTTGTGCAATTTCTAATTTTCATTTAAAATCCTGTATTCTTGAACCCAAATTTGTATTACAAGAATCAGATCTATAGAATACACATATGCATAGTAGAAGAGAGCTCCAGGATAGTCACTGCAGGATAATCTTGATTATAATTAACAACTAGAAACAATACAAATAATGCATTTCTGTGCATGTTGAAAAAAGTAAAATTCAGTAAAATAACAGGATGTGTAATACCAAATACTAAAACTGTTACCTGAAAGGGTTAAAATACTGTCAGAAAACAGAAGGAAGGAAAAAGGACTTGATACTGTCTTTCTTTCTTTCTTTGTTTCTTTCTTGCTTTCATTTTTTTGTTTGGTTTTATTCACTGGGGTGTCCTTTTGTATTAAAAAATTTTACTATTACAATGTACACCTTTATTTTTCATATATTGAAAAGAAAGTTTAAAAAGAATGCAAGATTACGGTTTCTTAATTGCATAAAAAGAATGGCATGAAAGGTTACAATTTGATAAATTAATAATTTAGAAATTATCAGTTCATATTATTAATTCTGTATGTAACACACATATTGACACAAACCTGTGTCAAAAGACTGTATAGTAATAAAAGACGAGGCAAGGGATAGCCATCCGGATCATGTAAAAGGAATCAGAGACCCAGAGAAGTAAGTGGGGGAGCAGTCAGGTGATGCTTACTGCAGCAATCAGCCACAGAACATCACTTTCTTTTACTGGACCCACACATGAGGCTGTGGCGAGGAAGGGAAAACTAAATAATACTTTTTTTTTCTTTTTAAGTGAATGATGATAGTCTGGCCAGAAAAAGAGGATAGGATGAAAAGAAACTTCGTGTAATGGCAAACTCACTTTGATTTGAAGTTGATTCTGCCATACCACTCTTTGGTCTGACATCCCTCCCTACCAGCCCGCTACATGCCTGCCTGTCAAAGCCACATAGCCAAACTAAGTGGAGAAAATCCCCTGCCCTACACATCGCTGTTATAAAACAGTAATAGTAACCACACTCACTCCACATGTTTACAAAGATTAAAGGAGATAATCAACAATAGCACCTGGTATATGTTTTAATATTTATTTTTCTTATGAATTTTTATTTTTATTGTATTTATTTAATGTTTTGTGGTACCAACAGTTGAACTTTACCTTCACACTGAGCTAAATTCTCAGATTTTTTTGTAAACCACGATCTCACTGAATCACTAAGCAGCCCAGCCTAAGCCTAAACCTCCAAGTGTACTGAGATTACAGGAATGCACTACCATGTCCCGAGACTTGTTATTTTTAAAGGGGCAAGAAATGTTTTGTGAGGGCATCGGATGGCAGTGTACATGAGATGGATATGCAGAGATAAGGGACTTCTGGAGCATGCCCCAAACCTCCCGCCAACTCTTGTAAAAAGTAACCTACAGGGCCGCAAGTCCAGGCCAGGTCAAAATACTGTCTTAAAGAATAAATGCTCCCCTTGCCCATATTCTGATTTATCACTTAGGTCAATAATGTAACAGACCATCCTGATCTTTCCCTGTCCTTCTTCTATCCCCTACATAAATTCTGGCACAGATGCCATTCTTTTGTCCTTTATCCTTGCTTTCTGGTTCTACCAATAAAAAACCACAGAATCTTTAGTCCAGGTCTGTCTTTATGAGACTCTCTCACTCCGAGGAGTCTCAGTCAAGGTTAAGGGCAGACCTTCTGGACTTTGACTCCAAGCAATCTCTCTTCCTTTGCACAGCGCCATAGTTGTGAACAGTGACAGTGTCTGATGTATTCAAATAATTTACAGAAGTTTTAAATAGATTGAATAGAAAAATTATGAAATATTTGCTGGAACACAATGAAATATAAGTAACCCTTAACTGAGATAAGTGAAAGTTACTTGTGTGAAAAAACTTAATATTATTTTCATTTTTCTAGCCTAATAATAAATTATTTCACAAGCAGTAGATAAACTGGAAGTGTATGTTCAATAAGATTTGCCTATTTTTCTGATAAATGTATAAAAATGATATTAAGTATTTTAAACTTTTAAGTCTACCAAAAGAATTATTTTTTTGCCATTATTCTCTAAATAACACAGCATTATAACCATTAACACATCATTTACAATTTATTAGGTATCATAATCTGAGTATGACTTAAGAACACAAGAGAATATGTTCAGGTTATATGCAAATACTATACCATTTTATATGAGGATCTGAAGGATCCACAGATTATGGTATGCACCAGAGGTCCTGGGACCAAGCTACACAGATACAGAGCTATATAATACATGAAACGTAACAGTGACTGCGTCAATCAAGTATTTTTGCACACTAGTAATAACTACCATTTCTTTTCTTCCCTTTTCTGTTAGTTCATAACCGTTTCTTTTTGGTATATAACCTCTCTTTTTTTTTTCTCTTTCATTCTCAGTATATTACATTAAGTATACTATATATTTCTGGGCTCTCTTAGCTGCTAAGTAGAAATAATTTTCTGTTATATCTCATACTGTCTTAACAGGCCTCCATCCATCTCTTGTTTCTACATTTTTGTTCAGTAAGATGGTGCTATGGTATGGAAAGGCCCTCATTTATCTTTGCTGAAAGTAAACCCTCATTCTCATCCTATAGCTATATTTAACTGATATAATTCCACTAGGAACTTCCTCACTGATAAACTGTCCTTAGATGTGTCATAGAGTAAGCTGGCAAATTTGTGCCAGCAACATGGTGTGTCTGGTCAGACAGACTGATACAATGACAATGGTGTCACTCAAAAAGGAGAAGCAAAATAGTAATGGTTTTACGGGCTCCCCTGGAAATAAAGAAGGTGAATATCAAAACTTCGCTTTCCTTAATAGAAAAAAAAGTTTCTTCTTTACCCTGTTTATGTGTATTCTCCCCTATAAATTATACATATTTACAAAATCAGTTTATTTCAATGGTCTCAATTTTTGACATTTTTTTTCAAACTAAGTATCAAGTCTCCTATATATAAGTTTGTTAGTTTTGATGGATTAGAATACTACAGTGAATAATATGTCTTTTTTCACATATGGAAGAGAATTGAGATTTGATTGGATACATAAACTGTAAAAGCAGTTTCAGGCCTGATGAATGAAACTATGCGTATAACCAACATAAACTGTGAGTTCATGTCAGACATCACTAAAGAATTTTACACAGATATCTTAGGAGAAATATGATAAATTATGATAATCAGGTAAGTATCAAGAAATGCCCATGTCTAACTCGAGTACATAATATTAGATTATTAAAATTACCTGGATTTGAAAGATTAAACAGTATAAAAAGGGTTGAGTTCATTTCACTATTTAATCTCTAAAGCTAGTAAATAACTTGAATTTATGATCATGGCTTCACATGATGACTATTCAAAGGAACAACTGATTTTAACATTATAAATCAAATTTTGAAACTAGCCCAAATATTGCTATAACTAATATAACTAAAACCTTCTGCTATAGGATTGATATATATTTTGCCCAGCACAGCTGCACCCTGTGGAATATTTGTCTTGCCAGATGAGCTTTTCATAACGAATCACATTCAAAAAACATCAAAAATGATATACTGACATATGTCAGGAAAAATAATGCTGATGCTTGAAGGTTTCTTCCATCAAATGTTCAATATGGCACAATGGTCATTTTGTAGTTCATTAAAGAAATTGGGAAGAGCTTGTTAACCTCCAAGGTGTTAAACCGAACTTGCAGTGAAATTGATCAAGTTTCTCCTGTGTCAGAATTACCTTATGGCTATTATTGATCAAGAGCCTGAGACACTGAATACAATTCATATCTAAACACAAAGATCATGAGGTAGAAATTATTTTTTTAAATTCTTAAATTTAAAATCAATATGCTGCTTAGCATACAGAGGAAATCTTGGTGGTGTAAGTTTTCATTACGGATCCGCAGGAAAACGTACCTCGCCAGGCTGAAGGCGTCGTCGATCAAACCTGCACGGTTGCTGACAGAAAGAACCTAGGAGACCGATCAGGAGGGAAAAGAGAGGAATCGTTTAGGATTAAGATGACAGGTGTTCAGATATAAAAGCAGATCGTTGATGAGCAAATCTAGAGTATACCTCATGGTTCCTGATTAACTGATCAATTAATAATCTCCAATTCCTTAGGTCATAGTTGACTCTAAAGTAGCCTGTTTGATTGATGTTCCCCAGAAGCCAGCTTCCTTTGTCCATGTAAGTTATTCTGTGATGCTCTGAAAACAGTATTTTGAGAGTAGATTTTAACTTTTAATGTTTAAAATAGAATTAAGTATGCTTTATTAATATCAGATGTAACAATACCAATAATTAGAGAAAGCCTTCATAAATATCTAGTTAAAACATATTCTTTAGTCACTTGCGTCAAGAAATACCTGAAATAAAGTTTAGTTGTTTTCTTGTTGTTATCTCAATTATCTTCATATAAATAACATTTTTTCCTTCATACAACCTCCATTACATGTACATAATTTTATTTATCAAAATAAATATAACCTGGAAATCTACCACAATATTCATGTGACTTTTAACTAGATTGTATGCTATGTGTGACTAGAATAAAAGAAATAATTTTAGGCACATATCCTACTTACTATATTCACTAAGAAATTGATTAGAACAACAGAGCTCAATTACTTAAAAGTAAATGTCACAACTTGCCTTTTTCTGCATGCTTTCTTGAGAATATTAATGAATAATGCACTTTCAAACATCATCAAAAACATTAGAAAAAGTATACCTCATTTGTTCTAATATTTTCACACAAAATTAGAAACACACAAGATAAATTTTGTTTATTCATATCACTTCAAAAAACGGTAACTTATCTTCATCAGGGAATTTAATTAACAGAGACCAGTAAAAACAATGTTAGTGTATCCTTCAAATAAGGTACAGTGAGACAAATTTATTCACTAATAAACTTTCACTGATTCTTGAGAGCCAAGGTCCAAAATTATAGTGATATTTTTGTTATCTTAGGAACTCATGGTTTATAGACTTTTCAAGATGGAGTTGACTTAAACTTCACAAGCGCGCACACATACACACACACAAACTGACATGCATGCAAATTAAATAAAAAATACTGGTATATTCTAATTTCTACAATGACTCAAAACCATAAAATGTAACATAAAACCCATCTACTTCAAAGCTGAGTAGTGACACACATCTAGTTCTTATTCCATTATCAAGAATTCTACTCATCAGAATTCAAAATAGGAAGCAATATTCACCTTTATTTCTCTGAAGGACTGAATTAACAAAGGTCTCTGTGTCTGTCTTTCTGTCTCTGTCTGTCTCTCTCCCTCTCTCTCTTCTTTTCTTTCTCTGTCTCTTTCTGTCTCTCTCCCTCTCTCTCTTCTTTTCTTTCTCTGTCTCTCTTTGTCTGTCTCTATCCCTCTCTCTCTTCTTTTCTTTCTCTGTCTCTCTCTGTCTCTGTCTCTCTCTCTGCTGCTCCAATCCCTGCCTCTTTCTCTCTCTCAACTACAGGCTACACAACAAAAGATTATACCACAAAATCTGTTGAGTAGACATTAATAATTACTTTAGGTCTGAAACTGGATGAATTAATTAATCTGATGAATGTTACAAATTAGTCATTTTCAAAATCTTCAATAAAATAAAGTGTACCTAAACCCAAAAGTACACTGAATAAAAAATTTAATGTTTGAAGTATCATTCAACTTCTTGCAACCGTTACAAATTGTGTCCACTGGAGCAGATAGAAACAGAGGCTCAGACATGTTAATCAAATTAATGAAGAATGTTAGACATTTCTCTAAAATGCGAACTGGTTTCTCAAGTCTCTGAAGCTTTATAAATACATATAGTTTTCAAAATTTAGTGTGATTTTTCATAAATTGCTTTAAGAAATTTAGAAGGTCACCCAATTTTATAGATATAACAATGACAAGAGAAATAACTAATAAGAAAATATGGAATTTTTAAAAACTAAAAAAAGACATAAGGAGAGACTGTAATTAATCATGTCTAAATTCAGGGGAAAAGAAGTTAAAACAGAATATTTTTTCTCTTGAGTAACCCTAATTATCTTTAAGTATATTAAGCTTTTTATAAAAATCATCATGTTTGATTCATCAAGTTAGATAATTTTCATTTCATAAGTGTTGCAATTTTAAAGCATCAAATTTAATAAGTGAACACATGATTTAAAATTTTACATATTTGAAGTGTTTATGGATTTCAATAATATTAAGTCTTACTCACATTTTAGAATGTTGCAACATTTTATGCTCTATGTGACACACTCAGCTCTGGTTTTTTAACTTGGTCAATTCAAAATCTTCAGGTAGAATATAGTCAAGTTAAAATTCACATGTATATTAAAACACTAAAATAATTCCTATAGCTACTATACTACTTAACTAAAATAAGAAAGACAGGCATCTATTGCTTTAATACCATGATTATTAAATCTATAACTAAAACCTGAAGGTTATTACTTTTCATGAATATATTTATACCTTTGTTACAAATTAGATCTTTGGAGAAATGATTCTCTGAAAGATTTTGTAATAGATTTTTAAATATCTTTTCAGTTCTAGTTAATTATATCTCTAAAATGTTCTTCAAATTACCTAATGGCAAGCAATGAATTTTAAAGAGATCTTTTTCAAAGGCCTAATGAGGTACAGTATATGATGAGTACCATAATAAAAAGTAGGAAGTTATATTTTGAGTGTTGGTAATAATAATTAAAATCTATATTTATGTACAGAATGGCCCCAAACTCAGACCAGATCTAGGATAGAACAGTTTGTATTTTATAATATTTTGTATGTTTTACTTTTTTGGAATAAAAAAGGAAATGAGAATCATATCTCTATTCAATATTTTCTGGTTGTAGAAAAATTATAATTTTTTGTTAGAAAGGGTAACAATATGAGACTCAATAAGGCATAACAACATATATGGATTCTGTCTCTAGACTTCTGAAATAAAATGAGATAATTCTTTCTGGAGATTATAAATAAATATGTGCATATGTCCAAAAGTATCATGTTGAATGACTGATAGAAAGTGGTAGGTCTGCAAAGCAATGTACCCAAGGATTAAATTCTCACGTTGTGTGTAATTGTGTATATTCCTGTGTGTGTGTGTAATCATGGGAGTGTATACAAGAGAGAAACAAGACTCCTAAAGCCAGCTCTTCAACAAACAAATGAAAGGATACTCTGGTTATGTCTCAAGCCTTATCCTCATTTATAAAAGATGAAGACACTGGTCATTTTAAAGTTTGCAAATCTCAGATGAGTCAGTGTTTAAGGAAAGTGTTATAGCATTATGCTAATTTTAATGGTTGTGTAATTTTCATGATCTGTTTCTTTCATTGTGAACCTTTCCTAATATCTGGTATTAAAATTATTTTAATAATTTTAATGACTATTTGCCATTAATCAAATAGTCATTGAGGATGCAAGTAACCACATTCATTTGTTGGTATTTTATAGCAAAAATGAAACAAGTATTTCAACTTTCCTTTAAAAGTAATAATTGGTTTAATAGTTGTTTTTAATCTACAGTAATACACCTTACCTTGGGATTCACTAATTATCTAATGTGTTTTAAAAAAATGAATTGCCAAGGACATATCATGATTCAAATCAAATTTATATTTTGCCTTGATATCTCTTGAGATCAAATCTATATTACTACTGATGATGCAAATGATTAGAAATACTGATCTTGTTAATATGATTGAATGTGGAGTTTTTGTTTATATATATATTGATAAAACTGACCAGGATATTTTATTTATGTTTTCATGAAAGACAATTTTCATTGATATTAATTTACTATATTTTTAAAAAGAACAGACATGGTGACTTACAATTATAAGTCATCAGAGTGAAATGCATCCAGAAAATACTGAGCACAATTAGAATGGAATTGAAAAAGCAAAAGAAGGTAATCTGTCTTTTATGCTCCTCTGGAAACTTTCTAATGTACTTTTGTATGTTGAAACGTTCAAAAGTATTTTTAGAAACATTTTACCAGGCATTTATTTAATATAGGCATCCCACCTAAAGCTTAAACATTCATTTAAGACAATGCTTATAAGAAACAAAAGACTCTGCTATGAATTAATGGGAAATGATATGCCATTATATACACTGTATATAACTTTTGCCATTATATACATTGTATAACTTTTGGCTAGGGAAGTGTGGCATTCCTGTCATAGACTATGCCAATAACACCCTTTAAAATTCTGTACATTGCAAATTACGTAGTCGTGTTTAACAAACACAGGCATGATCAATACTTTAGGCTAATGTATATGGTTTAAACCAACACATTATTATTATGCCTAGATACAAAAGAAATTCTCATGTAGCAATCAATACTGATGGGTTAGGGAAAACCATGACACAACTCTTGATTTTATGTGGGATAAGACGATACCATGAAAACTTAAGAGTTAGAGGAAATGAACCTGGAAAAATGAATGCAGCAAAAATCAAACTTGCACTAAATTCTCCCATTTTCTAGAAATGTTGGTTTAATCCTGACCATGCTCAGTATCTTTACACTTGTCTGCTTTTCCTTATTTCTATTCTACCTTCCTGAGGAAAACGTTTCATATTATTTGCAGAAACTTCATTCTCATCATCCGTGATCTTCTACAGAAGAGAGATTTCAGACTAGTAGCTGTAGCATTAAAATAACAACTCATGAATTCATAAAAGTTTCATTTCATTAAAAATTATATAGATAAAATAACTACATAAGTAGAAAGAGAGAAGTATTAAGAAAACTAATACAGGGACTGTGTGCCAACAAGTTTGTTAGAAATACTAAATCCAAGGAATAAAAAGAATAGAGTATTCTTACTTAAAGGGAAAAACACTAATAAATGTTAAAGTATTTCAGTACATCATTACATTACATATGTATGTCTTTTATACAGTGTATATAAGTGAAAACATAGTTTGATAATAGGTGACTAAGTGTTAAAACAGAGTAACAATAAAATGCACCTGCAATTATATATTTATAATTCTAGAAACTAAAATAGATTTTGCTTTACATTTCCTTGTTTCTATGTGAGTATTTTGTATTAGCAAGACTTAGGGAAATAAAAATATTTATTTATACCTTATTTAAAAAATAAACATGTAGTCATTGAAATTTATGTAAAAGGGCCGGGGATTTAGCTCAGCAGCACAAGCACCTGCCTGGCAAGTTCACAGTCATGAGTTTAATAACTGGTACCCAAAAAAACAAACAAATAAATTTATGTAACAGTAATTAACAGTATATGAGATCTCCTTTGTATTAGTAAGACAGGGGAATAAAAATATTTATGTATACCTTGCCTTATTTAAAAAATAAGACATGTAGTCATTTAAATTGATCTAACAGTAATTAACAGTATATGAGATAGGCACAAGAAAACTTAAGGACACAATTGACCATCTAAATATAAATGAAATCTTACATAAAAAATGATAATTGGCTTTTTCTCCAACTCAGTGGGAATAAAAGGGACCTATTTCACACTCTAGTATGAAGGATATAGATTGGTTTCAAGAAACAGCTTTTCTGAGCTAAAATAGATCACTGTCTTATCTGAGGATATTTAGAATGAGCATAGAATCTCATCACTCTTTGCTCCTCTCTGACCTATGTCAGAGATGGTTCAATGACCTAAGTCCCTCCCCTCCTGGCCCTGTAATTATCTAGCTTTAAGGGAAATATTGCCTCTCACATCTAATAGACAACCTGGTCTAAAAAAAAAGCAGCATAAGAATGGTGTTAAAAATGAAGTTTATTTCTGTATTTCACAGATTGTTGCACCAGGAGTTATGATTAAACTTAATGCAATTAGGACTATAAAAGAATACAATTAAAATGGTAAGATCAGTACTGCAAATACTCATTTTCTCTTTACCATAAAATAAAACAAATAAATTCAATAATTACACAGCCCAATTAGAAGTTATACTATTCTGTATCCAATTTTGTAGAAATCGTTGCTATTCTTTTATTTTCTCTTTATAGTTTGTCTTTATTCACATTTTACAATGGCTGAAAGCAGAGGTTAAGTTGCTAGGCAATTACTTGAAACCAAATAGTTCCTCAGGGGAGAATATATATTTTACCTGATTTGTTAGACACCCAAATAATTGCTTCTGAAGACACATGGCTTCTATTTCCTACCACAATAGTTAATGGAATCTGCCAGAGGTAACTGCAAGATAAGAGAGGAGCTTTAAGTGTAAAAACAGCTATATCAAACAAATAACAAAAATACGTAACATTTCCTAAGCAATTTCTGTGTAATTTCATTGTTTTCCACAGAAAAACAAATAAACAAACAAGCAAACAAAACAATAAATGAATCCCAGTTGCACAAGCAAAGAATAACAAGATGAATTTACTCTTTCAATGCCACCCAGAAGATTTGGCCTCTAAATTTTAATTTCAGTGCAAAATGCAATTGCCAACAAAGTATTTTATATTAAAACATAAAGGCATTTGTATTTTGGAAATAAAAATAAAAAATCTTTAATATGACCCATGCTATAGTTTGACTAATATCTGAAGAAGATTTCTTCTCACTTTGTTCTATATTAGATTCATATATTGTAAGTGCTTTCATGCGCTTATGTTCTGTTAGGCTGTGAAGTACACTATTAACATATATTATGGGAAGATTAATAGGCAAATATAAAGTTATTCATCAAATAACAAACAAAGAACACAATTATTCAGCTGTTAGTGAAATCCAGATCAATGCAAAGAAGTGTTAAAATATTGACCAAACATGCAAGGTCAATCATGGGTATCAACTATAGAAGAAAAGCATTTTCTTCCATTTACCTTTTCATAGAATAAAAAGTGGGGTCTAGAAGTAATATCAGCCCTATCTCTAACAAATACTGGATGATTCTACAGTAAGTCCAATGACTATACTTTGTTTCTTTCCATAGGACATGGCCAGGTTAATAGACTCTTTTGTTGTATTGCTATCTTCACTATGGGAAACCAAAGTACTATGTTTAAGATGTGAAATTTTAAAATGCAATGAAAAAATACTTTTTAATGGCAATCAGGTGAAGACACTATGTTAGACTACAATGAACTCTGCACAATAATTTATTATTATAAGTAAATAATTTATAGTCATCAAATCTATACAGATTCTTTAGATACTAATTAGTGAACAAATACCAATGTAGAATCTTTAATAAGCACTTTGCTATTCCTAACATGGGATAGAGAGTATATGGTGAATAACTAAGGCTGTATTTATTGTGAAGACACAGAATGTTAATACATTTTTAATAGTTGTTCCCTAAAAATAATGAATCTCGATAAATAAAGTAATGAATCTCTTTAAATTAGTTAAAATAATTAGATAACAATGTCTCTCCCTCTCAGTCTGATTCTGAAGTTAAATGATAGGCTCACTTGGAAAAGTGTAGAAACAGGAGTCATTTAATAAATTGTTGCTGAAAATTATTGTACGAACATAGATTAAAATAAATGGGATCAAATTGAGGTGATACAAAGATGAACATTATGAACTTAAATTTTTAGTATATATCTTCCACACTGAGTAGGGTAGACTAAAATGTGCAGTCAAATAACTATTGGTTGAACAGTAAAGTTATAATTGAGAATATTTTAAAATTATCAATGATAAGTGTGCTTTTTTTGCATACCATGAGCAAAAAATGTGAAATACAGCTTGCTCTTAATACAAACATAAAATTGCATGTAGTAGAGTTGTATTTTTTTAAATAACTACACATAAAGGTAAAATTGGTATGTTTCAATATTTGAGTTTTAGAAAAAGTCTCTAAAGTACAATAAAAATATGTTCATATAAATAACTGCATATTACTTACAATAAATATCATATACATAGAGACAACTCACTAAATGGCAGAAATTGTATCGCGTAAATGGTCAGATTTAGAAAAAGTGTTAACTGTTACAGATTTTGAGATACAAACTTGGAATATGTTATTAAAACGCTTAAAATAGTTTCTATATTTCCCTTAAGAATGTTTTCCATACTTTATCTCTACATGATCACAAACACAATCAAGTGTTCCAAGTTACCAATAATATCTGAATTTTGTATTCATTTCTGAATTGTTACAATTGGTGATATTTCATAAGTTATTTTTCATAATTTTTAACACTATGTATTTGGTCATTTCAAATATCACTTGCAAATAAAAGAAAGCATGATAAGTATGATATTTTCTTATCTTATAAAGAGTAGGAGCTATAAAACACAATGGAGTGAAGGAACCTATAAGGAACTCTTAAGACTGCAGTGTGTTAACTTAAAAAGAAACTAAAAAAGAAAAAAAATAGTTCATGATATCAGATTGTATTTTGCTCATTAGACTTAAATTTTAGTCATCTCATTTTAAGCACTAAAAAAGTTTTAAAAAGTTTCAAAAGACTAGGACTTTTTTCTTTATTAGTCTCTAGCATTCCCCTGTTATCAGTAATTTATATTACAGCAAAGCAACACTTGTTCTAATGACTATATTGTAGTAGAAAATAAGAGGTACATTGTTTAACTGGTGTGAGAAACTTTTGTAAAAATATGGTATCCATATTAATGAAGACAGCATAGATTTTGTAACAAACTGTTTAGAGGTTGCAACCAATTGGGGTCAATAAGAGAAGGAAAGTATGGAGAGACATGTTCTCTGTAGTATAAAACCCAAAAGCTCCTCAGTGTGTGAGTAGACATGAAACACTACAATGCACTAACTTTATGAAGAAAAAAGGCCAACACTTCCCAAGTATGAAAACTCTAACACACAATTTACACTGCCCCATATCAAATAACTTTATGCAATTATTATTTGTATAAAGATCTTTTTCTTTTTATGCTATAGTACAACTATTATGAATGAAAAATATAATTATTGAATACACTAAAATGTTCCAGGCATGTCACAGTTGATGTTCCTGTATACCCTAGAAAGATAAAGACAAAGAATTGATTATGTTGGCTCAGAACACAACTACAATCTACAGGATTGTTACCATAGATATGCAGTAGGTTTTCCTACATCAACTGTGTGTATTGAATAAAACAATATTAGCTTTAGAAAGGAAATATACAAAGGCCAGAAATAATTACTGTAGTAATGAAACCTTGACCAGAATGTCACAGTAAGTTAAATGATCAATAATACAAAATTAGAATACTACATTTTAACTAAAAGCTCTATTATTTCAAAATAGAACATCACGTTTGAGACTAACAGGATATCCTGTGTCACCTTCCTCTTGATATTTTATATGCCAAGTGCTCAGAGTTCAAATCATCTATATCCTTTTTTAATTCCATTAAATACAGAAGTCTGTAGATATTACCTATGCTTATGCAGCCTAGTAGGTATTTTTTCCTTTACAGAGTAATTCTCACGGCTGGTACATCTGATGTATGTTACAGATTGACAAAGCATTTTAGTTCGAAATGTATTCTGTCATCTGTGTGTCCTTTATGTTTTTCTGCATCCGTGATGCTAGTGTCAGGCTGAGCATTCTCAAAGATCTGGCTTGAATCTCCCTCATTTTGCCACAGTCAAGCAGTTTTTATGTACTTCCTGGCAAGGCCAGGGTTGATGCTTAAGCATGTTTAGCCTGGGGCCAGACGGTGAATGATTAGAAGCAGCACTTGCCAGCTGTGGGGAATCCAGGCTGGGTAGAGAATCAGTGACAGTCAGACCCTGAAAGCAGTGATATTGAGGCCAGATAAATTGATATTGCACAAATCCACCACTTGGATGGCAAAAGTCAGTGCTTTCAAATCTGTATATATTGTGAAGATATATAATGTTTTATATGTAGGATTTAAGCATGTATAAATGTTTTAGTCATATGTACAATTTACTCATATACATGTATATTATGATTTATGATGCTGCTTTCCTAAATCAGAATCCAAAAGAAAGCATTAATAAAGGTTTCAATCACATCTCTATATATCCAAAGTTGGTGGTAGCTGATTTGGAAATAATATTTTTCTCTTTGAGATAACAAAGTTATCTGTGTACTCTAATTCTTCTACATATTGTGGTTGATAAAGTCAGACTCCTAGTTTTCCATTGTAATGCAAATAGCACAAGGAACCTAATCCAATCAATTCATTTAACTTACTATGTTTGTTACCATAACCTCTCTCTCCCAGTCCACTCACCTCAATCACTTTTCAAAGCATCTTAGAAGAAATGAAACTGATTGACATAATTCTACTCACACTCTATCTCCACCTTTACAATGTAACACAAAATAGAAAATATGAAGTAGGAGAGGAAAAAATCCTAAACATTTAACTATTAGTAATTAAATAAGAGTTTCAAAATCAAGGTTCTACTTATGGTATCTGTTTAGTGATTTCACGCGCTAAATATACAAGAAAGAAAACATAGTGTGATGCCCAGTAGCACTGATACTTAGATTATTTTAAGTATCTATTGAAAGTTCCTTTGACTAAGACAGTACTTAGTTTTAATTTTTTAAAATTCTTTTTTCTGCATTGTTAGTTTCGGTTCTCATTTGACTTATAAATCTCACAGAAATACACCTTAATTCTTGAATCTAACTCAAGAAATACTCATGGAGATTTTTTTTTGTAAATCACCATGATAATTTAAAATTATGTCTTCTGGAATAACGTGATAAGCGATAGTATTAAGGCAATAATTTTGAGAGTTAAAATATACAGCAAATGGGAGTAAAAGAAAAATAAACATGAAGTAATATAAATAAACATAACATAAAATAAAAAGTAGAAACTACATTTCATTTATAACATTTCAAAATTGTCTTATCAATACATTTTAAAATATTAAAAATGTGAATTAAAATATAAAAACATTTTGTTCATGTAAAAAAAGAGTATGGTACCTGTTATTTCGAGGTTCAAGTGCTTTAGTTTTTGCACTGATGTCATAAATAAAATGTTGCTGGGTAATTATTATTCTGTTTTCTGTTGTTGTATTTCCCAAGATGGTTATAACAGGATAACCCATCTGCAGTGTCCACTGATCCATTACTTCTTGTATATTTACATATTTTCCATTCCTTTTTAAAGCCTTTAGAACCAAAATTGTATAAATTAGTTTTATAAACATTTGCAAGGACATAATTAACATTATGTATCTTTCATTTTTATCTTTCAATTTTCTAAAATATGAAAACATTTAGAATCAGAGAAGCTAATATGCTGGTAAATTAATCTTTCTTGAAGTTATGCATATTCATATATATGAAGGTTTTATTTAAACGTTTTTACATAACAGGAAGTAAAATAAACTTCATTGTTAAAACAAGAAATTGCAGGGTCAAAAAAAAATTGCAGGGTCATTTAGCACCCTCACAATGTTTATTATAATAGAATAAAGATTCTTCAAAACATCTGTATTTTCTCCTTAACATGAATGTCTGATATTATATTAAATTAAATTTCAGAAATATGATCATATTTGAAGGTAAGTCAGGCATCTTTTTAAATAATTTTAAATTTTAAATCACTTCAAATTCATTTTTTATTATATATCATATAAAGAATAAAACAAGAAAGCAATGTGAGGAAAACCAAAATATACAAAGACAAATTGTTAATGTTAATAATAGTTAATAAGTCCTAAAATGTTGCTTCAATTGTTCAACTTGACATTTTGATATTTGAATTTCCTATACATTACCTCTGATAATGTATTCCAGAGATCATTTCTGGCTGCATTGCCATATTTATGAATGGTTAGATAATCCTATAAGAATATGAAATTTGAATTATAATTCAAAGGTCAAGAAATTATTGATAAACACAGCCTTCTCAATTCAATTAACTATTCCATGTGTTAGAATTACATTAATAAAAAGCAAAGGTATGAATGAATCTCATCTAAAAAATTTCCAGAGATTTAACCATAGTATATTTCCAAATTAAGTCATCTAATAACATTAGTCTTTTAACAATGATTTTTAAAGCTATAATCATTTCTTGTGGATTACCATGGTCAAAGATCTAACTGAACAAGCCAACCTCGGCCAATTTTAAAGGAACTATTTTTATAAGGAAATAAGATGAAATTTTTTAGCCTTTTGTATTGAGTGGTTGAAAAGAAATATTTTTATTATGGCAAGAAGAAAAATATCCTTTGGTGGAATATACTACATTAACAGGGATTACATTGTCAGAACAGCGCTTTTCTTCACAGCTGTCTTCAATTCCCTTGTATCTCAGTAATGAAAGGCTGCCCATCACAAAATGATAGCTATGCCAATGAGTTTGAAATAGAAATTAGTACTTTAAAAGAAACAGGATTTCCTCAGTTTACTTAATATTTTTAGGGCTAGGAGTTCACTTTTCTAATTTTCTACCTTTACTGGTCAAATCTATACTTTCTGATTCATATTAGTCTCCTTTCTAACAAGTGTGGTTTACCCCATTTTCAATGTGTTATTTATCACTACCTGGCAGTATTTTGTATGATTTCAAAGTGGAAAAATAAAGAGAAATTAGCTGTATACTGTAACGCAAATTCACCCCTCCTCTCCTTCATTTGAAATTCTATTTCTTCTACAATATGTAAGTTGTAGACAAAAATTCTAATTTACATCAAAGTACTGAAACTGAAAGAAAAACTGCTGACTCCTCTTAGTCCTTTATATAGAATGGAGTAATTAAAGTTAGGGAAGCAAATTTTCTGAAACATAAATTGTAGCACCTGTGACAGATTTTGTTTTTGCTGGCAATTCACAGCATAGAAAATGGTAACCCCCACTTAATCAGATGTCTCTAGATGTAATGTCCATCTCTAATTTAGAAACCACAAATTTAGCATCCTCCTCAGGTGTTATGAATAACTTTATTAAAGAAAACCTTCAAATGCCATCTGAATCCGGAAGAGGAATTTTTTTAACATAAACTCAGGGACCAGGATTCAACTTTTGAATTTATTTTTGTGATTATTTTAGCACTTAAAGAATGAATTTGGGAAAAATATGAATCATAAAGTTAGGTTTTTCTTTCATTTTTCCATAAGAAAAGGTATTAAAATTAAGGTCATTTGAAATTGGGTTCTCTTTATGGATAGTGCCATAGAAATAACAAGAAATGGAAAACAAATAAATACTATGAAGTTCAATGTAGAACTATCATTTATTTTTCTTTTCTGTTCTAAGGCCAACCATTTATGATATGAGTTGACAATGTTCCAATATTGATCAGCAGCTTGAGTTCTTAGTTTCCTCCCAGTTCACAATACCATTCGACTTTTCTCTTCAAGCAGTTGAAATGGAAATGATCAAGGTTTCAGAAGCAACTCCTAACTTGCTGCCTCAGTACTCAGGGACAGTAGCACATCTTCTTAGCCTCAAGACAGCCCTGATATTCTGATGTTGGGATAATTCAACACCTCAACTTGTTTCAGGGTGTTTCCTTAGTTGTTTTAGCATTTCTTAGGCACAAATGCATTTATACATAAATTAAGGAAATTCTGTTTTGTCTTTGCAGAAACAAAGAAATACAAAATGTACTGAGTATGTTTTTAAGGATTAATCATTTACATCTCATAATATATGGAGCATTTCACATTTATCACTTCATAAATGTTGTGGAAATGGGTGGAAATGGTAATGAAAAAAGGTTACTGAGAACAACTACAAATACTGAGATGTAGTTTGTGTTAAGGAAATCTCTGTGACTAAAGTTGTAGAAATCTTAGTACAACAGTCATTTGGCACCACTAATTTAAACATGGCTATATGATAAATAAGATTATAAATTATTTTCAGACCTGCTTGTCAATGGATATGGAAATGCTTGAATATATGAATCTGAAATAGAAATTTATGTTTATGATTTTGTGTATGAAACTCAATCAACAGTAGACAGTACATAAAACATAATGTTTTAATATTAACTTAAAAGTTGTGAATTTAATATAGTTATCTATTCCAGAAAACGTCTCATCATTATTGAAAGGAATCAGGCAAAGATGAACACTAGAATATTCTTATGTGACAAAAATAATGTGAACTCACTAAAAGTTAAAAGCTTATAAAGCAAGAATGTATTTTGATACATGTGCCTATGGAGAGAGGCATGATAATAGGGTTTTCCTTTGTGTCTATTTTCATACCCGTAAGAGAGGAGTAATAAAAGTATTGCTGCATATATGTATGTATGTGGGTGTTAGAAAAGTGAAGAATGTCTAATACCTCATAAATATCTGTAAAATTGAGGTATTGTAATTATTTTTTATTATCTCATACTGTATATTGAGATAATTAAACTGAGGAGCAGAAGGGAAAATTTTATGAAGAACACAGTGCATGAAAACAGTGCCTGTCTGCTTCTGGACACTGTGTAAGTGCCCGTGTATTTTATCACACTCAGTTGATATCACATTAGAAGGTCAACAGCATCATCATCGTTTAATGAACCGAAGACCAGCCCACATCCAAACCCCAAACCCGTGTACACAGCTGCCTGCTCATATCCAAACACCAGAAGATGCCGCATGTAAGCAAGAGTCACACTTAAACCTGAACTCATTGCCCTTCACCACCAGCTCCTTTTGGTGACGGCACCAGAAATGGCCTTCCGTCCACCTCGCCCACACAATCATCTTGATGCTTTCTTTCCCTTTTCAGCTTTCTGAATATGATTAGTGTGTATTTTCTCTCTTTTCTGGTAATATGTTGTATGATTATCTAAATACTTCTTCCTTTGCCTACTAAAACTAAATCCATATTTCAGGACTCAATTTTGATGCATTTTTCTCCCAGGAATCTTTGTGTACCATTCCAATCCATATTCAAATTCTAAGTGGAAAAACCTCACATATTGAACTATATAAGAGCTTTTACCACACTGTTACAATTGTATGTTTATTAGCCTGAATGTTCATATTCTGAATAAACTCCAAGATGACAAGGAACCCTTCATACCATAAACATAATACTGTTTAAGAGGCATATTTGTGTCAAGCCTATTATATAGTAAATACTCAATATATGTGCAGTAACTTTTCATTCTTTATACAATATACCCAAATGTTAATAACGAACAAGACTATAGACAAAGCTGATATTGTTTCCATGAGACTCCCCCTAAATGTCATGTTTCAATATAAAAATAGGGCATTATTAATTACTTCAGTGTATAACATAATTTAAATTGATTTATGTAATTGCATTTGAGATCATTAAAAAGTATGAATTATTGCATATAAAACCATTTTTGTTTAACTTCCTTTGACATGGTTCATAACGCTTCGTGTGTAAAAATCAATGATGCTAACAAAAACAATGAAAAAGGAAAAAGACTAATCTTTGGAAGTAAAAAAAAAACTATAATATTTTAAGATTTATATGAAAACAGTTGCAGGGTATGGTTGTGCATGCCTGTAATCCCAACACTCTGGAAACTGAGGCAGGAGGATTGCTGCAAGTTCTATGCCAGACTGGGCTACAAGTGAGTCCAAGGTCAGCTTGAAATGCATAGTGAAACCCTGTCTCCAAAAGACTAATAATAATAATAATAATAATAATAATAATGGAATACTTACTCTCCTCTTAATAATTTCTTCAGCATGGTGGGTTTGAGAATTAACTTCTTAAGTCTTTTATTCCTTGGGATATGGACGAGTGGTTCAATAAAAACTTTATGGACTGTTTTTTTACATGTGTAACAAGTAATGAAAATATTGAGAAGAGAATAACTTTTAAAATAGCAATGTTTATTCTACCCTGTTATAAATAGTTAGGATAGGTCTACCGATGCTCTTTTCTAGGATTATTTGAATTTACCCTTATCTATATTTTACCTTCCTCTTCAAGCATCATACTTGGAGATGATTTGAACAGGGGAAAAAGAAATTTCCAAGCATCATACTTGGAGATGATTTGAACAGGGGAAAAAGAACTTCTAAAAATATCTTCTGAAAACTAGCAAATCTGCCTTTCAAATCCTGCACTGCATTCATCCCCTACATTTGGTTTTTGTCAAAATTGCATCACGTGGCTTAGCAAAAAGCTTGTTACTGCAACTAAAGCAGTATTGCTTTGGCTTTTATGCAGTGGAAGACAAAGTCCTCTGAAGTAGGTACCTCTTCCAAAAAGGGTGAAAACTTCCAAAGTCAGAACACAGCTAACAAGAAAGATGACAAGTTTTGAGTGGGCTCCCGAAAATATCACTCCAAAGAGAAGGAAAGACAAGTTAGGGACTCAGGAATCCTAGGAAGCAGATGCTCTCAGCTGTAGCATTATTGTGGAAAATGCCAGGAAATTCAAACATCGATTTTCTTTTCCTATGTGACAAGAAGGCTGAAGCAAAGGTTTGAGATATTGTTGCTTTCTATCAAGAATAATTATACCTCTGAAGATCTGTAGTGAGCATTTGTCATGTTTTGGCTTTCCAGCATTTAAATGCCATTTGTAAAGGGGGTGATAACTCACTATGGAATGTGGGAAGGACTCTGTCTCCCACTATTGAAAGGCGGGAGACAAAATACTAAATAGTCTTTCTCTACTTTCCCTGGTAGTTAATGCATGAATATGTGTCCTGGCTTCAGATATCCTTACTAGGAATGTGAATTCTGAAAGAGGAATGCAAACAAGAATAGTTACAAGATTATTTTCTGGGATGGCAACACCAAGGACTCTGATAGCAATAGTGGTGGCAGTGACTGAATCTGTTACTACTGGGGCATGACCTTGGGTAGGTTTCTTAATTTTTGGAGACTTATGCTATGTGTTTTGTGAGTTTAACTCTATAGTCTCCTTCATGATACTTTGGGTACTCTATATTTTTCCAATACATTACTTTCTGCTTAATTCAGCCAGAGTTTTATTTTTCTGTTGCTTGCAATCTAAATCTTTAACTGATACAACACCCATGGTTAATATAAATAAAATAAATGAAGTCATTTCAAGATTATTTTAATGATCTTCAGAAAGGAGAATAGAAATTATCTTTTATGACTTATACTGAACAAAAAGGAAACAATACCAAATTTTAGACTAGATTTTCATGGTATGGGGGGGTGGAATATATACCTTAAAGAAAAAAAGAGGCAGGCAAAGTGGTTAGAAAAAGAAAGGTCAAAACTAAGATGGAATGCAGAAAGTTCCATGATTAGGGTGCGCATAGACTGAAAACAGCTAAAAAAAAAAGACTGAAGATTTCAGAGTGCAGTTTCTGGGAACCATAAGCTCTGTATTGAAATATGTACAAGTATGTGCATTATCACGGTTAGGTAATTGTAAAGGGATACGTGAGCAACCAAAGTAGATTAAAAGTGCCAGATCAGAGTAATGGCATCCATGAGGTGGATAAAAGTCATCTAAAGTCAGACCTCAGATGTTCTCACATACTTAAACCTTCAGATACGGAGGCAAAAATTTAAAACAATCACAGGCAACCAACTAAAACAAAGAAGTCTAAATTGTTTTGATCAAAAGAAAATTAGAACATTAACAAAATGAGCAGCAAAGCATTGAAAAAATATGTGCAAAACTGAAGTCATAGAAAGACTTTAATTCTTTTAGAAAGGAAAAGACACAAATAATAATTTAAACATTTGTTTATACTAAGTTATAGAAAGATTCCAAGAAGAAACTTTTGTAAAATAGGAATCAAAATCAATCCCAAACTTTTTTAAGTACAGCAGTTTCAAGCCATCAGATACAGCTTTCAAAGGAGGAAGGCATGGAGGTAGAAGATGAGGAGGCAACAGAGGAGGAAGATGAAGGGAGAAAGAGGAGAAAGGAAAAGGAGAGAGAGAGAGAGAGAGAGAGAGAGAGAGAGAGAGAGAGAGAAAGAAAGAAAGAAAGAAAGAAAGAAGTAGAAAGAAGAGAAAGAAAAAATATAGGAGGAAAGAAAGGAAGAAAGGAAGAAAAAGGTATTTAGGAAAGTAAGATATCTGAAGAGGTGTAACAATAATTTAAAACTCAATTGTCATAGCATGGTTTTCAAGATGTGTGTTTAAAGTTTAACTTAGAAGTTGTTTGTTTAAATATGAGAGTATTCAGATATTTCCTTTGGGGGGGGGAAACATTTTGCACGTTTAACAACCCATTACCACATTAAATGCATGTGTTTTTTTTTTTAAATCAGAGTATTTTCATGAGGTCAACAAATATAGCAGAAAATCAGAAAATTGTACACCCAAATACCTTGCTAGCATATGCAAGGTTTTGTTTTTCTTTTTGCTTACTTAAGTTATAGACAATGGCATATTTTCACACCATTTCTGTTTTCAAATATCTCATGTAGTAATGATAGATCATGCCATCAATGCTCAACACATAGGAACATTACACGATTTACAATAGGATCTGTACTCCATGCAGAGTGACTTGACAGGGTCTTCCACCTGTCACTGCAATAATGTAATAGTCTAGAGGGATTTTTCAAGGTGCTAAAATAACCCCATCTCTCACTTTTGCTGCTTGCCTGAAATACTGCTGTGACATAAAATGAATCTGTTGGTAAAACTGGTTTGTGAATTGCTTTTTTTCCGAATGTCCTGATAAAGAGCTTTAACCACTACTAGCTGAGAAAAACCAGATAAATTATATCCTGGCTAGTAAAAATTCACTGAGTTTTATAAATCAAGATACCCATTGCTTGTAGAATTGTACACAAAACTTCCTTTTCCATTGCTTTTCTTACTTCTCTCCAGTGCTGTTGACCAGTTGAGAAAAAAATAACTTTAGTTCAGAAAAACTAGTGTATATATTCAAAGGAATTGGATAAGAATTCAGACTGATCCTTGTGAGTCATACCATCTGGGCAAAGTTATCTATTTTCTCTAAACCTTAAATTTAACAGAAAAATGTAGATAATATAGTACCTAATGAGTGTGTACAGACAGACAAAGAACAAATAAAGTGTAGAGTGTAGAGAAAATGTCACATACAGAAATAAGGAAACTTTTGTTATTTTTATCAGCAACCTCAATGGAAACAAACCCTAGAGACAAAATCTATAGTTTTCAATCTTCTCTCTAAGAGAAACCAAAATGTTTTAGAGGCCAAACAAGAAAATTATGTGGCCTATCATGAAGGGAAAAATGGAGGAAAAACAGCGAAAAAAAGAGAAAAGGGAAAGGGAGGGAAGAAAAGAAAAGAGAGGTAAGAAGAAAAGACAGAAGGAAGGAGAAGAGAAGAAAAGAGGACAGGGAAAGGAGAGTTTAGATTTCTTTTCTGCAACCTCCCAATCCCACCTCATTCATATTCACATACTGACCTTCTCTCAAAACCACACTGAAAATCTAGAAATCATCAAAAAGGATTTGCCTTGTTTTCTCATTACCAGATCTCCAAATTTACTGGAAGGATGTTGATGTGTCCTTTCACTTTCTTAACTATCAGCATCCCAGAGATTCCCCAATATCACATCCATACTCCCCAGAATTTCTCTTTGCCACACTAAAACCTGTACAATTATCTCCCAACTTTAAAAACAAAAGCCTTTTCTAGTTCATGATATAATTTGGATCTAAAATGTATCCCCCAACCTCACATATATAGAGGAAGGGTATTGGAAGGTGAATAGATCACAGGTGAATTATATTCATCTATGGATTAGTTCATTATTAAGTTCATAGCTAAATGTTCTGTCAACAGTTAGTGCCTCGTCCAAATAGGTAGGTCACTGGTGGTATGACATATAAGGGTGTATGTATTCTTGTTCCCAACAACTTTTTCTCTCTGCTTTTAACCACCATATGCAAAAATTTTTCTTTCAACAGCCTCTTCCATCATACCATTTCTGCCATAGAGCTAGATGATCATGTATGCACTAAGTCCTCTAAAATTATAAACCAAATAACCTTCTCCTTCTTTTAAGTTTTTGATGTTAGGTATTTGTTCTCAGCAATAGGAAAGTGATTGATAGAGAAAATTAGTGCCAAGGAAGTGAGGTCATTGCTGTGACTGTACCTGATCATGTGGTTCAGAAGGCTTTGGAAACGGTTTGCAAGAAGAGTTTGGAAAAATTTGGAGATGCTCACTAAAGAAGGCTCTGTACAGCAAAGTTAATATGAATGCGTACATTATAGCCGGGTTTGAGAGGGTTCAGTTACTAAAAAGGTTTCACTGGCAATTACATTAGAGGTAATGTGTGTTATACTCTGTTAAAGAACTTTTGTGTTTTGCTCATGTCCTAAGGTTTTGTGGGTGGCTAAATTTAAAGATAGAAGACTAATCTATCAGAAGAAATTTTATGTTAGTCCAATATGTCATGGTTATTGCTGGTTTCTTTTCATAAGATTTATAATGAGAATCAGGATAAAAAGCAGAGCTAAAAGTTGTGAAAACTTTGCATGTTGTGCATAAATAAAGTACACATAAATGTGGGATGAAGCAGAGAATGGCTGCCTTTAAAAGAAACCAAGTACTTTATAGAGGGATAAACAGAAAGTTATCTTATGGGAATTTCAGATATTAGAGACTGCATCCATCACAGGCTCAAGAATACAAAACTGTCAGCCTCTCATTTAAGAAAAATCCCTGGATTGTAAGCTGGGTAGATGGCAGATCAATAAGGAGCAAAGTAAAGAGCCTCTCTCTTGAGAGGAACAGCTCAGATGCTGGAATAAAGCACCCTGGAGAAGACCAGACAGAAGGAGATGGATCTTCTCAACCTAGGAAGAAACTAAAGAGAAAAAAAAGAAAGAAAAAAAAAAAGAAAAGACGTAAGACTGTAGCCAGACACATTCTCACTGGAGCTGGTCTCACTGTGTAGGAAATACCGCTGGAATCTGAAGACACGGGGTCGAGGTGAAGTTGGGGGTTGGCGAGCCCAAGGGCCTCGGCAGGAGGACAAGGTCGTAGAAGGGAGTGGCGGAGCGGAGAATGGCACTGGCTTGGAGATCTGCACTGGTTCACAGTGAGTGCAGAGAACTCAGTCCTCCCACAGGGGTGGGTGATTGGCCGGCGACATTTTAGAGTCAGGCAGGATAGGCCTGGAACCAGAACTGCAGCAGCTTCAGTCAGCCACTCCTAGTGCAGAGCAGACTGGTGAGAACTGCTTAGACTGAGTCCTGCCTCTGTGCACGATCCAATAGCCAAGGCTGAGGTTTCCCTGAAACTATCCCTAACTGACTCTGTCCACATGGCACACACTAACGTGGTGAAGACTCCCAGTGGTTGACCAGCCCAGAAGGGAGAGGCCAGCCTTCACCACCCCTGCTTGTACTTCAGTGGTCATCAGCAGACTAGAGAGGGCAGCGATCCCTAGCCAGCATGCTTCAGAGTAATCATAGCCAAAACAGGAAGTTTCAAGGATGCCCCAATATCCACTTGTATGGAAGAAACCAGAAATATGACAAGAGGAAGAAACAAAAGGAAGTCTCCAGCCTCTAACCCAAACAGTACTGGCCCAGAAGAGGTAAACACAGAAGAGATCAAGGGTTGCACACCTGTAGAAGCAGCATCTGACATAAAAAAAAAATCTTTGTGACATTATAAAAGAAATAAAAACAGAAATACTAATTGAAGTAAAGGAAAATGTAAGAAAAATAATAAAAGAAACACTAAGCACCTCTCAAGAAGGCACAGATGAAAGAATGCAAGAGCACAGAAAAAGGAGAGAAACCTTCAATGAAGAATATAAAAAAAAATCTACATGAAACAGATTCAAAGAGATTACTAGGAAATCAAAAACTCCATTGAAAGCTGGCAAAACTGCTTGAAAGAAACTAAAGATAGACTATCAAACCTTGAAAACAGTTTTGCAATGTGTGATCACAAAAGAAAAGACCTCTTAAAAATAACAAGGAACAAGGAAGTAACAATACAAAGGCTAAAGGATGCCAAGAGGATCTATAACAAGAATAAAAAATGTGAGTGAAGAAGCAGGGGTAAACACAAATGAAATACAAAGGCTATTTACAAAAATAATTAAAGAAAACTTCCCAAGCATAGGAAAAGGAAATGACATTCAGATATATGAGGCATACAGAACTCCAGCCAGCTATAATCAAAATAGATCTACACCCAGATGTATAATAATCAAGACCCCAGAAATTCAACATAAGAACAGAATATTAAAAGCTGCCAGAGAAAAGAAACATTACCTATAAAGGAAAATCCATCAGAATCATGACAGACTTCTTGACACAAACTATCAAATGAAGAAGAGCTTGCAGTGAAGTATTCTAAGCCTTGAAAGAAAATAACCTCCAACCCAGATTGATGAACCCCTGGAAAATTATCTCTCAAAATTAATGGAGAAACAAGATGCTTTCATGCCAAAGAGGAACTGGGGGAGTTGGTGACCACCAATCCAACCCTACAAAAAATACTGAAGGACATTATAGAGAGAGAGAGAAAAGACCATGGTTACAGGAACAACGGCAGAGGGGCTCACTGAATGAGGCAGACAGTGGAATGAAGGGGAAAAGTAGGTAACCAATGATGAAAAATAGTATAGCAGAGATGAGGCAGAGAAGGTTGGCCATAATCGCTAACATGGATGGCCTTGATACACTGATAAAAAGAAACACAGGCAGAGTAGAATAGGAGATAGGGTCCATCAAGATGCTATATGTAAGAAATATAATTAACCTGAAAAAGGGTTTATGGACTGAAAGTCAAAGATGAGAAAATAATGCTTTATGTGACAGGAGACACATATGTGGCAACCCACTATTTACCTAAGTGGTTCTGAACCTTTTTACCCCTGAGCTTGGTCTCAAGGTGCATCCATTTACCTACAAGTGCCTCAAGGTTTTCCTTCCTTATAGCTGAGTAGTTCTCCATTGTATAAAAGTGTCATGGCTTTCCAACCAACCTGCAGTTGATGGGCTGGTTGGCAGAGGACCTTGTTAATCTTGTGTCATGATTTGAAACCCATATTGTTTTCACTGCTCTGTTTAGTTTGGTTATATTCTGTTCCAGTTTGTCTACTTGTACTAGATTTGAGGGCATAGACAGTTATTCCAGAGATAGCAGGATATACTATGGTAACCATTTTTAATTTCCTATTAACTTAATCTGAAACCCTGTATTGCTTTCACTGTCTTGTTTTGACTGACTTGATTTGAATCTGTTATGTTTGAAAGTATCAAGTCTGAGAGTATAGGCAACTACTCTGAAAACAATAAAATTGACTAAGATACACATTCTGGTTTGACTATCACCCTCTTTTGAAGTCCTATAATTTATCCAATGTATGTTTTTTATTAATTTTGTTGTGTAGTGGTAAGCTCAATTTTATTATGCCTGATGATATGGGCAATTCTACTGAAGATAACAAGAGACATCATGATAACCATTGTAGATCACCTTGTATTGTGGTTTTAAATCATGTAGTATGTCCATCCTTTTGTTTTGAATGACCCCATTTTATTGAGGTTTTTTTCCTCACTTGGTTTTATTCTTTTCAAAATAAAAATTTAAAAAATTTTTAAAAAAGAAAAATCCCTGGAACTCCTACTCAAGAAGGGCTCTCTAGGAATAACCCTGGAATTCATTTCACAGGCCTCATCCAGTCAGGCACTGAGAGATGGCTGCGGCTGAGGGGGTGTAGCGACTGCTCTCACTGGCTGATGTCATCTACATTGTATTGGTTTTACAGGCAAACAAAATGCAAGAGTTTTGGAGTTAGGAAAGCTTCCACCAAGGTTTCATAGAAAGGCCTAGAAGGCCAGAAACACCTGAAAGGGAAGTGCTTGGAGCTGTAGGAAGGAAATGGCAGAGTGAAGACCCCAGGAATTCAGAGATGTCAGCCATGTGGAATGCTATGCCAAGGTAACCTGCAGATCATGAGCAAAGCCATACCAGGAGGGAGGATATACAGGCGAAACTCAGCAAAGACACAGGGATGAGGCTCCCCAAACATTTTAGAACTCGCGTCTCATCACTAGGTGCCCCAGTTGCTGAAATGGATGTCATGCTTTCCCTGTGGGAATTCAGTCTTGTTTTGGTCTGATTCTTTTCTGTTCTCCTATTCACCCTCTTTGGAATGGGAACATTTATACTGTTCCACTGCAGCATGCGATTATAAAACTTGCTTTTTGTATTTTTATAGAGGTTGACAGTTAAAAATTTGCTTTGAATCTCAGAAGGGAATATGACTTGTACTCTTCAGAAATTCTGGAACTGTTGAGACTTTTGGGGAAAGAATTGTGTTTCTGATTGCATACAAGATGGTTGTATCACATCAGGTAGAATTATAAACTTGCTATATTGTTTATTTTGAGATATCATTTTGGATGTCGAGTTGACAAGGTTAGGGACATGACAGTTAAGCTTACCTTTCAACTTGATCAGCTTGAGAGCTACCTAGAGTGTTAATAAAGCACTCTATTGAGTTGGTCTGGGTGAGTTCTGGTAGCATGGCTTAAGGGTCCATATCTGGCCCCTGCCCCTTCTTTTCCGGCACCGTTTTCCTGCTGTGTTTCCTTCCTGTCATACCTTTACCCCATGGTGTTCCTGCTTTGGAGTCAGCTCACTGTGGACTGAATCTTCTAAAACTGTGAGCCAAGTTGATCTATTCTTATTTAAATTTCAGGCATCAGATATCTTGTTCTACCAACAGGAAACTGATAGATATAGACCTTATTCCTCTCTAATATTTGATCTTAATTTTTTTATCTCCTACTCTGACCAGTTTGTTTAAAGTTTATTCTGCATATTCTGATTCTTTTTCCACATTTCCAATCAGTCTTTAACCTGTCCTAAAGAAAACAATAAGTTTACAAACTCCCAAAAAGTCTTTACACTTGTTCCCTTTGCAGTTTAACATTTTAGGCTACTTTCTTATTCTTGATACAAGCTCGTCTCTTGGCATCAGTGGCTTTGACATTCTTTCTGCCTCTCCAGTTAACCCCTCTCAGTCTCCTTAACAGCGCCCGCTTCTCTTAACCTTCATTTACTACAGTCCTCTATGACTTATTTCCAGGCTCTCAACTCAAAAACTTCTTTATTTACTTTCTCTTCTTCACCTCTCACAGAACATTCTTTATTTAATATACCCACAGATTCATTTAATCCTACCTTCAAAAACCATTTGAAATTCAATTATGTCTCTGTATATCTACTATATAAACCTCCATAATCACTCATCTGAATATAAAAGTATTCTCCTTACACTTTTATAACATCTCTCTTGGTATGCAGACTGCCTCAATCCCAGTATATTTTTACAACTAACTAGAGAAATGTTCTATGTATAAATAAAGTCATGTCACACCCATCTTGAAATTGTTTAGTGGCATCAACTGTACTCATAATGAAATTTCAACTTGTTAGTTCTTCCTTCTTCTTGGAATCTTTCCCCACCTGTTTCTTTCACCTCTTTTTTATCCTTATGCTTTCTTCTCAATTTCTTTAACTCCCAATCAAAAATTATTCCAACTCACCAATCCATTATGTTATCTAACAGCACCCAATTTTTCCAACCTAGCACATAACACATTGAAGAAATATATGTTTGTTTTTGTTTCCTATTTGCATTGTATCTCATTTATCCTTTGATGTAATTTATGATATGATCCATACCTCCTGTGTGAAGCATGCTCTAAATACTATGTACTTATCATAGTGTCTGACATAGAGTAAGTGCCTGACAAATATGTTTAGGGTAAGTGAATGACTGAACATATCTGATGGGTGACAAATGTGGACTGCAGGCATAAAACTATGCAAAGCTGGTACAAGGAAAGAAACCATGCTTTAGTTTATTAGCATGAAGCATTAAGAAATGATTCTTAACATGGTTGTATTATTCTTAAGTGGAAAATGATATGTAAAATAGCACTGGAAAAGATATTGAATATCAAAAGATGAATATAGGAAACTGATAATTACATAAGGAAATTAGAATCAGTGTATCAAAAATGATGGATACCACCATTTTCGTGAGACATGTTAATTTGAGACTCTTCCATGGACAAATACAGTAGACTAAAATGGAATGGGATTTTTCCATACTTAAGTTTTTATTTTTTTACTTTTTTGAAACTCAAGTTCTAAATACATAATTTAGGAAAAGTCTATACAATATTTGTCTTAAATCACTCTTCTAAAACATGTATCTTTTCATAAAAATACTATTAGTTATTAGATACTAGCTATCCTAGGAGAAATTTCCCTGTAAATGTTTCAACCACTAATTATTAGGACCACTATGAAAAAGAGTATAAGAACTTAATTTATAAACAAATGAAAATCTGTTTAAATGTTAAAATCAAAAGATAAATTGAGAAGAGAATTATAAAAATTTTCAACTTTATTTGAGATAAAAATATATCTATAGTTAAATAACAATGGGCTATGTTTTACTTGGTAAATTAGTAATGAATTTATATTGAAAACAGGACAGATCCAATGCTGTTTGCTCGGTAACAGAACCTTCAAACTTTAATTTTAGCATTTTGTACTGATTTAAGATTTAGGAAGAAAGACTAAATATGAGTATCTAGAAATATATTTAAAAGTCATCTGAAATATAAAAGAACATTTATTATTTAAAGATTATTAGATTGCTATACGGCCAAACTTAGAAAGTTAGCTACATGTTCACAGTCAAGGACCAAGGATATTGAATTATGGTACAACTGTGTCCTATTACTGTTATTAATTTATTTCATAATATCATCAATTATGAAAACATAAGTAATAAGCAAAACATATTCCTACTTAGGAGGAATATTTTTGTATCAAAACTTAAAACATTGTTAAATACATAGGTCTAGGCCAGTACATGTAATTTTTGAAAAAGAGAGCATAAAATAAAAGAAAAAGTAAATTTAATAGAGTTGGCAGCCATTGAAACTGGAAGTTGAACACACATGCATGGCTGCTGCATGGCCAGGACAAGATAAAATACAGGCTGAGGACGCCTGGCTCCAACTCCAATTAACTGAATAGTGACTGTAGCCGCAGGCGTTTCACCCCTGTTGTGAAATTCAACATGGAGATCTCCTAAAATACCTCTCCTTGTTAACATAATTTGTTACTTGCAAAGTTCTTGAACCACTCCCAAGTTCCATTAAATATCCTGTGTTTTCCACTTCAAACCCCTAAACAAATACAGGCAATCCAGAGACAAAGGCTTTCTCAGCTACCAGAGTCCCCAAACTCTAGAGGATTTTGATCATCCTGGAGCCCTAAAATCAAACGACTTATCTCATTTGTCTAAGTCTTCACCATACACTCGTTTGACAGATTGGGGATCTAGGCCAGGTCCCCTAAAATAGGGGATAAGAAAGAAAACTGCCAATTGGAGAGAAAATAGTCTACAGAAAAATTTCTCCAACAGAGTTTATTGTAATTCTGAACTAGCAATCTCACAAATCAGAATGTCTACAAAGGACCAAAGATAGTTTTTAGATAGGTATGTGTAAGTGTATTTATAAATCAGATAGATCTAGACAGGCAACATACAAATACATTTATTCATCCACCTAATATATCTAATAATTTCACACATTTTTTAAATACAAAGCATAATTTTATTTGAGCTTCTCATATAAAAGAGATCATGGAATATTTAAAGTGTGCATCTCATTTAAAGGAAAATAAATAAAAAGTACAGAGAAATTCAAATAATTCATCAAGATACCTATTTTGCTATTTCAAAATATTTTAATATATATGCTAATTTGTTTCATTTATACTATTAGTTTCTCTTAGTTCATTGAAAAGAAACAATTGTGGCATTATCTTTTTGTTTATTCATAAAAGAAAATCTTTTTTGTCTATGTCTTGTACTCTGAGAAACTATTTTGAAGATAATTATATGCAGTGTATTAACTATTTTTACTGTATTATTTTGTTATGAAAATTTTTATAATTTAATTTAAAAACTACCAACTTGATTAAGTAAAATGTATAATAAATCTTGATCTCTGAACTAGCAGTTGCAAGACAATAAATACAAATTATAAATTTTCCCACTGAGTAGGGCAAATGACTGTAAGATGTCCAAACAGAGACATATCTCTCTAATAATAAAGATTTTAATAATTGCTAAAGTGGTCTTTGTGTGGCACTTAAATCAGAGGCGAAATAATGATTCAATCTGAACCTATGTGTAAGAATTACAACTGATGTCTATAATTTATTTTTTTACTCAGAATTATAAATAGCTACTAATATTTAATTTTTAAATGTACTTGTTTTGCTTGTAGATGTAATTCCTAGGTCTCACATCCATAGAATCTTCTCTAAAAATAAAATATACATGTATGTGTATTGTATAATATGCTGCCTTTATCTTAAAGGTAGGTTTTTAATAAATTAAATACAAGTTAGGTCAAATCCAATAACTAAAAACCAGTTACAATAACAACATTATCATACAGTATTGTGTGATCACAAAATATAATCAATTGGTAACCTTTGCAACTGCAACACATATAAAACTGCATAGTATTTTCAGTGAAACATGTAGACATTTGAGAAACACTATGCATGCTTAATCATTTTAAATGGAGCATGATTCAGCTACCACCTTGATAAAAGCATAGTGCTATCTTTTCAGGAAGGAATTCACATCTCTGCCTCTGTGTATTATTTTCTGATTTTTCATTTATCAGAAAATCCACATGCAATGCTGTCTCCCAAACAATCCTGAAGTTTGCAAATAAAAATTCTGAATACACATGTTAGCACATAACACCTCATTGAAACACAAAGTTATTGACTGTGCTGTTGCTACTAATAATCCCTGTGGTTTTGTGCCTGTCATTAGCTTCGGGCTATCAGAATTTTATGAGCACAAACCGATAATGATGATATTTCCTTTTTGCTTTTTATCCACACCTCATTGCCTTACATTGATTTGCATAAGCAATTTCCACCCTGATAATTGGAGCCAAATATCTTGTTGTAGGTTACCTTATGTAAAAGAGTAGCTAAATACTAATTAAAAGAAATCCTCTTTTATTCAACCATATTTTAGACAATGTTGAAGCTTATCCTATCCCCTAGTTGAGCAAGAAGGTGACTTGCTTTCTGACAAGGTTCACTAATATCAAGCTTAAAAATTATCTTTCTTCATAATTTCAACTCCCTGATGTTGATTTATAACAACATGAAGAATGTTACTGCTGTTCAAATCGTTAAAACAATATTTTATTATTTGAAAATAAAAAGCATTACTACTATGCAGTAATTATTTTTCAGTTGATTCTGAGATAATCAGTGTTATCTGAGGATTTCATAATTATAGCTTAAATTCTAAAAAATCAGAGAACAAGAAAAATGTAATTGGAGGTATTAAAAAGTAAAATGAAATAAGTGAGATCATGTAACAAAAATTCTAGATAAAAGCATCATTACTTAAATTACTGGAAGTAGGCCTAAATACTTACGTAGAATCAAAATTAACTATGAGAACTTAACCTAAATTATAAAAAAAGGTAAAAGCAGTTTACTTTAATTCCTTAATCACATTTATATTTTAACTATAACCATCATTAGATGTGGGCAAAAATTAGTCTATATGCTCAAAACAATAAGATATTTAGTAAATGGAAAATATAAAAAATTTCCAAAAGATGCTAACAAGTGGCTAGCATTTTTGGAGGAGGAATTTAGAGGAACTATGTACAGAAGCAAGGAAGATTTCAAGGGGTATGTAAAATCAAGAAACTTTAGAAAGACAGAAAAAAATGAAGGGTAAAATTGGAGTATAGTATATTGCAGATTTCATATAGAAAAAGAAAGTCAACAACACTGAACACTAAAGTTTATCCAAGTGGAAGAAAGGATACAAGTGTGACTATTCTGCATGTGTTCTAACTTGGGGTCCCATCAGTAAGTATCCCATTTTCTTTGCGCCACTGTAATGAAAAAACCACTTTCCAGTACCACAAATAGCAAACAGAGGTGGAAACCCCAAATGATCTTCCTAGTTTGTCTTTAGATGACCTAGTAAGGAATTTAGATATGTTCGCACCACAGACAAAAGTGAGAGGCTAAAGTAAGAAACACTTTATATGTACAAAGTATAACTTGAGCTGGTGCCCAGGGAGTTCCTGGTTACTGCTGACCTGGCTACTGCATTTCTCACTGACTCTTTGAAGTTCTGATATATAATGTATCCTGTAGTCGTTTCTTAAGTCATTGTTACTGGCTGGAATCACTGGGAAGAGAAAATCCTGCGATCGAGAAACACATCAGCTTACTCTCCAGATATCCTATGTAGAACTGGCTTTAAATCAAACACAATTTAGGCAGACTGCTGCTTAGATACTCTCCCCATACCTTAGATACTCTCACCACATCCTAGGGGCTGTGAATTGCTAACACACAAATCTACACACTAAACCCATAGGTCCCTCCATTCTAGTAATCAAATATTGCTTGCATGATGAGATTGTTCTCAGAGATTTAATAACTATTAACCCCTTAGTTTATCTCTCTTTTATGCCTGTATTAAGAATATGCAATAAGTAACTAAGTAGGTAGAATAAGGAGCTCAAAGTTGTAAATATGAGCTCATAGATGTATATTGCAATTATTACATTCTTCATGGGGAGTTGATACATATATATAAGACATCTTAATAATTTTTATTTTGCCTCCATCTTCCTCCCTCCTTCTCCTTGTCTTCTTATTTGTAAATGATCTATTTTTAGCTCCTTCTTTTACAAGAGAAATAAGTAGAAATTTATAATGTTTCTTATTATTCAAAATTGATTCTCCTAGACATACCTAAATCAACTCATTCAAAAGAAATATTAGAGATCACAGATCATAGGCCATTATGAAGTACAGTTATAAAGTGAGTGAAATATGCTCATTGTTGGTTATATTTTCCTAATTTTTCCCATTACATATCATTAGAAATTTTTGAAATCATTCTGCTCTAGCTTGATAGTTATTGCATATTCTTAATACAGGTATAAATGAGAGATAAATTAAGGAGTTATAGTTATTAAATCTCTCAGAACAATCTATAAAAATAATACAAGAAATATTTGATGGATAGAACACAGGGACCTGTAGATTTAGTGTATTAGAGTGTGTGTTAGTAATTCACAGACACTCTCACTACCTCCTACACTCTTACATGCCGTAGGAGCTAGATATCTGAAAGTTATATTCCTTATAATGCTTTACTACTTAAAGACAAGTTTAAATTTTACAAAACTAAAAGACACATATACGATATGGAAGTCAGTAGACAAGAAGGAGCTCTTATTGCTCAGTTAACAACAAAAAGGAATGTCAACTTTGGCAGAATAGAATACAATACAATATTTCCAGTGGTTTCTGAATGAACTATTGGCAGCTGAAAATTGGCAGTAATTTCTTGTGCTACTCAAGTTTCCTGCCTTTTCTGGAACCTAGCAGTGACTTTTTTGACCTTTTCTCCCACATTCCTCTCAGTTTTTGAACACGTATATACCAATGTTCAGTCCCTTTTTGCTTAAGATATCCACAGTGATTTTGATTTTTCTATTGGACTGATATGTTCAAAGATGGTTATCTGCAACTATTTTCCTCTTTTGATTAAATTTTTAGAAGACAATACCACTGATATCAGGTAATAGCAACACGACAATTCATGGTTTTGAGAGCTACTTTCTTAAATTATCACCAACGGTTTCTTAAACTGGAAAATAGGATTTGGGGAAATAATAACTCAATAGAACGCTATGACAGAATAGATTCTGAGAAAAAACTGAATATTGCTGATGGATGTGAAAAGATTATAAAAAGAAAATGGTAACCTTATCTTTTAAATTCTCATTCAGAAGTAGAGGTGGAGGACCAGAGATCTACAACTGTTCCAAAAGAGTCTAGACCCCTCATAGCCTTAGAATCAGTGTGTCTTAAAATCTGACTATGGAATGAAATAATAAGTGACAAAATTGTAACTCAAGTAAATTTCCTGACTTTATTAGATTTTTTTATGTGAAAGATAGTACATTGGCTGGGAAAGCTTAACACTGTAAGCACTGGAATGCAGGCCTAGAAGTCTCAGGGTTGAACCTCAGATAGTACCAGAAGCAGCTTTTGTGCCTCTTAAAGGCAAGTTTCCTCTTGTGCGAGTCCCCTGTGTCATTCATCAATGGGAATGCTGATTTGCCTAAAGACCAACCTCCAGAATAGTCAACAACATCACACTTGGAGAGTCAATTCCAGATTTCAGGAGCACAAGTAGAAACTCTAGCTTTAGAAAGCATAACACTTGCACTGTAAATAAACAAGAAAGTTCAGAAAGTCCTTCACAAATCTCTCTTAACACTATTATGGCTTAATCACAAAAATATTAAGTATCTAGAACAAAATATGAAATATATAACTGAAAAGGAAACACAAGTTATTTCCTAATACTGGCAAAATGAATCATTTTACTAGCACAATCTCTTTGTACCAATAAATACTGTTCTGGTTTGACTACTGTTACAGTACAACATAAATTGATAGTCATTCAATCTTAAAATGCAGATGGTTACTAATCATACAAGAGCAAGGGATCACTCTTACACATCTAGTTTATGATTTGCCCCCATTGAATTAAAACAACTGTTCCAAACTAAAACAATCAATCTCAAATTACCTGACTAAATTGTAGATTCAGAGAATATAAAAGATGAAATGAACCTTGGAGTCTTTAGTACTAAATTTTATAATTACAAAGTCAGAGGCCAAGAGAGATTTGGTGAGTTGTAGAATGCCAACATTAATTAGGAGGAGAAAGAAAAAAAACTTTCTCCCTATTAATTCAAGCTTCCCCAAATATGGCTGCTATTATTCTGTAAAATAGATTGCATAGAACATTAGACATGTGGGGTTTTGAAAAATGGAATCTCTTCTGTTTAAAAAATATATGTTATTATGTGTGAAGATATGGTCAACTATTTCGAAGAAAACAAGAGACATTCTGGTAGCCACTGTTGATATCCTGTGTCTTGTTATGAAGTCCTGTGTTGTTTGCATTGTTCTGTTCTTATTTGCTTTGTTCTGTTCTGTTCTGTTTTATTCTCTTTAAAATAAAAAAAATTAAATGTTATTTATAAACAGTATACATAATCTAACCACAGAAGGGTTCAAGTGTGATTCACTCCAAATGCCACTTTGAATTCAAACAATAAAACCAAAGTCAGTTTATTAATGATATCAGGGAGTAATTTTTATACATGTATATATGATTTATCTACCAAAAAAGTTTGAGATAATTTACTTTAAAAAAAATACAAGATAAAAAATCAGACTGAAATCACAAGAAAAACAGGAAATTAGAAAAATGATGTATGAAAAATTCCACTACAAGTCAAGTTGCTATTATTTGCTATGCAATTATTCTCTAGACTTTCTAATAACTAACTGAATGAGTCAAATACTACCAGAAAAAGACTTCTCAGAATTCTCTACAGATTTCTGACAAATACATGTTTGACTTGAAATTTAAAATAAATGTTGCCAAAAACATTATAAAAGTCATAAAAATATATTGGACTCAATAGTCATTACTTTATAAGTACTTATGTGAATATTTGAATTGAACAGAAACTCTATCTTCCTATGCACATAATGTATGTATTTTAAACAATCTTTGCCTTGTCCCTAAAGAGCTTAATGTGAGTCATAAGTACACACAAGATTACAGAACACAACCTTTAGGTAGATGATAAATCAATAAGAAATTGCCATTATGACCTGACTTCTGTGTAGAACACAAGGGATAAGGTCTTAGCACAGAGGGGAAAAAAAGAAATACAAAGAAAAGTAAAGAAAGTAAAAGAGGGAGGGAAGGGTAAACAAGGAAGAAAAATATACACAAACACATTATTTGCAATTTGGAACTGTCAAAGCATAGAATCCTAACCCTGGATTTGTTTGCAAATAATAAACTTCCATTTGTTGACACAGCAATAGCTATGGCTAAGGTGAAAACAATAAATAGATCTTCCAGCAAAGGTAAGTGCTGAACACCCAGATTAGCTCTTTCAACAGCTCATAAAGCAAGACTCCCCAAAGCTTTGTGGATAGGAAGCTTATTAATATCAACTCTGACCACTCAGCATCATGATGTGCAGGATCTGTTCAGGAGGTCATCTCCAAAATGTATCCCATACATCTTCATGCACAGAGATGATAATTTATCACCTAGACATGGGAATCTACTGTAAACAAATCCAAACTGCTGATGATACACTAAATCAGTTTGAGCGATGAGTATAAATAAAGCTGAAAGCCAGGTACTGAAGGAAACAGATCTATCTGATCAATGAGATGTCACAAGGCAAATGAAATGCAATGTTGACAAGCATAGAGTTCCCTCAATTGAAATTAACCAAATCAAGAATAAGAACAAAAATGCAGCACACAATAATAAAAGCTTCAAAAGAATTTAATATGAGTCAGAGGGTGTTTTCTGCTTCAAATAAAACTGGACAGAATAGGTCAGTAGGAAAACATGTATTTTAAAATGATATATTTTGCATACCATAGAAAGTAGGACAGGTTAAAGAAATATGCTGCAAAACAAAAATCCTCTCCACATAATGTAACTGTAGTTATTCAATCTGCTGAGCAAATCCATACACTCAAATAGAAAAAAACGATAAAAACTGTACATGGAAAATTATTTCATATAAACTTGCTACAAGGAAGTCAAATTCAATTTGTGCTATCCTTGTGAAAGCTTAGATATTTTCTGAAATTGTCATGCTACAACTCTGATGAGAGAAAAACAAAGGATTGGTGATAAGGAAGGGCATTTCTCCAGATAGTTGATATTCATGGAGGGCACTCCTTGAGGGAGAAAAAAGAAAGGTTTTCCCAACTATGTGATCAGAATAGAGTCTTAAACATTTTACAAATACGTTCAATGGATTCAGCTATTCTGAAGGTGTCCCTGATGGAAAGAGCTGATTAAAGTAAATTTCAACCCCTGCTGAAGCAAATCTGTAAAAATATTTTCTAAGGGAAATTATTCTTCAAGATATTTATATATTTTTATTGAATTAAGTACATATTTTATCATAACACTTTTAACTCTTCCTTTGTATTTTATCTTTCGGGTGTATTTTGGGTAAAGATACAATTATACTTCTAAAATATGACCTGATCCCAGATGTAGTTTATTTAAATTTCAAAATGAAAAGCTTACTAAGAACAGATAAGATTGATTGCTCTCTCTGTCTTAGCATAATTGTATTTCAGGTGAACATCAATTTACTTTAAAGGACACTTCTAAGTAGCAGAATGCATCATAAATAATTCATCAATCACAGCTACCAGGAACATGATTTACTCCGGCAGATTCAGTGGAATAAAATTCCATATTTCTATATTTGTATCTGCTTTAAATTTAATAATTTTCCTCTTCTGAAAATCCATTCTTAGATTCCATAATTCTTATTAAAGATGCAGGATGATAAACTGTTTCTTTTTCTTTGGTTTCAGAAAGTAATGTTTTCTAATTGAAATATAAGCATATACTTATCATTGAAACAAATAAAAATCAATGCATATGAATAGTAAAACATAAAAGAAACATATGTCAAAGTAGCCCCATGATTTCTGAAATATGTAAGTAGCATACACATTCAGTATATACTACTAGTAAGGCCAATAAAATTTATTTTCACATTATATGAACTTTTAAATGAAAAGAAGGGCTTTTTGAAAATCTTGTTTCAATTATTTAGGATCTGATATATGTGCAAGTTACTTCAATTTAGATTCTAAATTATATTGACAGCCCATTTTTTCAGTTAGCACAGTGACTACTCTACCTACAACTTTTGCTGCTCACAAAGAAAGATATTACCTAACTTACACATCTGAATTTTTCCATCAAAATCATCTGTTTTGTTTTAGCAAACAATTAGTGAGATATACTGAAATGGGAAATGTAATAGAAAATGGAAAATATTTTACTTACTTGCAAACCCCTCTGAAAGACTGAATGGCCCATAAAATTAGCCAGCATCCTAATTAAAGCAGCACCCTGTATAAAAAAAAGAGTATTTAAAGCTAAAGAATTTCAACAAGATATGATTCAACCACTCATTCTGTCAATCAATCAAAAACCTGCTTCATTTATGCCACAACATTATATTTAATAAGACAAACATGAAAACTGTGTCGTACTTAAAAAAGAAAATTGTGCTTAAGTTTCATGAATCAAAATATTTTCTGATTGTAAATCTTACAATTGCAAAACACAAATCTCCTGACAGAGTATTTCCAGACAATAAGTTGTAAATCAAATGCAATTTAAATATTAGCAGTTTATTGCAACAATGTATATGACAAAATAAATAAAATGTAGCTCTTAAGCTCACAGGCTTATAATTTATTCATAAACATTCCTATTAAGACAACTTTAGAACAGCATCACTATCTTTATTACTCTGATTGTAGTAAGAACAGTTTAATTGCATAAGTGGAGAGTAGAGAGTACTTAAGAAGCAGGCTGCAAGGTTCAGATTGTTACTCTGCCACTTGTTTGCCATAGTCAGTCAGGAAAATGATTTAACTTCCCTTTTCTCATTTATTTCTTTTGCAATGGATAGGCAATAATAGTCCTATTTAATATAATTGGTCTGAAATTTAAATGAATCAATATACATAAAGCAGTTTAAAATAGGTCTGAAAAACAGTAAGAACCATAGGAGTGAAAGTTAATTCAAATTTGCTAACTATTTTTATGGCTTTATTCCTTGTTTTACATACTGAATATAGCCACATAGATCCATACATAAATAAGACATGTGTGGTCAATATAAACATTTAGAATAATAAAGTAAATCACTAACATTAGTCTACTTCACCTTAAGAAACATTACTATAATGTGATAGAACATTATTACTACAAAAATGTAAGAATGTAATCAGTAAGAAACATTACAAGTAATGATAATTAAGCCTAGATGATCACAAATCTTTATTAAACTATAAGTTTTCAAGATGATTCTTCAGTTTATACAAAATTTTTTGAAATATGGAGCAGTAGATTTTAAGCACAGAATATTTAATAAGCTTTATTTTGGGAGGGGATGGGAGATTCCTCAATGACAACACATCCTACTTCAAATTCATCACAGATACAGACACTCTAGCAACTCATTCTTGTAATACATTTTTCTTTTAAATTTTTCTTGGCACTGGGGATTTAGCTCAATGGTATAAGTGCCTGTCTGTCAAGCTTGAGGTCATGAGTACAATTTCTGGTATCAGAAATCAATCAGTCAATCAATAAATAAATAACATTTTGCTTAACAAGTATAAAATGTATATATTATTGGTGTCACTGTGGGGTTTCAATTCATGCATACAGGGTACGATGATCAAAAGTATCGCTTTTGTAAAAGAATCATAGGACTCACAGACTCATCCATCCTGGGATTGTACCACTGTAGTCAGTCCAGAAACACAATAATAATTTTCCATTTTCTCATATTAAAATCATTTCCTACAATTCTTGGAATTTACTGGGCTATAATACTCATACTTCATCAATTAACCACTATTAAAGCAATATCTCAGAAGATTTAAATTACCACCAAAATTGCTCCTCAAATTGCTATTTTATTTTCACCTCAACAAATCATAAACTGAAAAACAACAAAATGTTACACCTCTCTTGATATTTTCTTCTCCCACACTTTTTTCTCTGTCTTTTGCTTCTTCTTTATCTTCTGCACACTTGTGTAAGTCCATAAAATACAAACATTTCTCATTCAATCTGGGGACCAGGTTAGAATTCCCTTTAGAACCTATCAGCTCTGTTGCTTGAATTTCTTTGACAAACTCTCCACTTTTCAATCCAATCTACCAAGCCTGAGTGTGGAAACTGTCAGTTTTTCAGCATTAGTGACTTTTGTCACAGGGGGAGTTAGACATAGAATCTGAAGTGTTCGACTCAAACTTCGATTCGGAACAAATCAGCCATCTTCAGATGATTTAAGTGTTTCCCTCCAGATAATGATGACTTGGCCACTTGTCAGCTATAAAAAAACTATCAATCTTGGCATGACCCAATGGCAAAGCAGTACTTTCTAATCTAAACAAGGGGCCAGTTTTCCAGCCTGGTTTAAAGCTGGAGCAGAGTACTAACAAGAAATAAAACCTAAAAATACAATAAATATTTAGAAGCTATGCAATATCATTGAAATCTTTATTATATTTCATACCTTAACTTTTAGAAAACTTGTGCTAACTTGAACTTTTTTAATGTTCTCTGGGGAGCAACACACAAAATTTTACATTGTCTTTTCTTTCTAAAGCTAAATTTTAAAATCCTTATTTCATAGGATTTCAGACATATGGGTTCACCAACTGTCATCATTTAGTCAATACATACTAAACCCCGACTACGTATAGATTATTAAAAAATCACAACTCAACATAGGTATATATCATCACAGGTAAAAAACCAAAAGACTGACTCTCTTTCACCTTGGCTTTAAAGTATTATTCATCAGATTACTATTTTTTGGCATATTGGAACTTACATTCCAATTCCAGACCCAAACACAGGTATTTAGGCAGCCTGAGAAGTTTAAGACAAGCAAATATACTATTTCAGCAAAGTTTTAAAGTTTGAAGTTAGCACAAGAAAACCTATAATGATGTTTGATAAGCTTAGGCTCAGTGGGACACTAGAATAATTGATTGATTTGTTCAAGGTTTGATAAGGAATATTGTACACAACTATGCTTAGGAGCCCTCTCATCTTTTATTAGTTTTGTATTTGAAATTTCTTTTTTGTATAAGCTTCCAACTAATTTTTAAAACGTTTGCATTGTATTAATTTGAGTGCATATTATTAGTCTCAGTGACAGTAAATACCTCCAGAGGAAAAGCAGTGTCTTCATATTTGCCATCACCTTCTCTCTGTATCTAGCTCAGAAGCTGTTCTCCCTTAGAGCAATTAGGTGAATGAAAGATGAAAATTATCACATGCATAGCAAATACTTTGCATTTTTGAAGACTGGTTATTCAGCCAGCACACACAGTTTGTTACTTCACTGGTGTGCTCTTGTGTTAAGTAAGCACTTTGAAAAGAGAGATCTTAACTAATTTCTTTAACATATGCCTACTCAGCAAAGTGATATAGTTGGTATCCTATACAACATAAATGGCACAACTTTCTGCCCTTAAGGACTCAAAACTTAAGTGAAAAGAGATTGAAAACACTGTTACAAAATAGGAACATATCCTGCTGTGTTCTATAATCCGAAGAGATTATCCCAGGGGTGGTAGGGCGGGGTGGAGGTGAAGGCTCTAAAGAAGTAGAATTCATGCTGCCCATTGCAGGACTGATAAATAACCAGAAATCGTGTGTGGTATAGCAGGAATATTTTTTCAACAATCAGATAGATGTGGAGGTGAAAAATAATCAAGGAAGATTATATAGAAGCACACAGGTACGAGACCAGCAATGGGAAATTGCATGGAAAATGAGAGTCAGGCAGTTATAAAGTAAAATAAAATTGAAAAAAGAAGAAGAGGAAACAGCAAATGGAAGCAAGGAGGATAAAAGCTAGAGACAGACTTAAGGAATACAGCAAACATTAATTTGAATTTCATAGCCTAAGTAGAAAATGATGTAAACAAATATACAGAATTTAGAGAAACTGTGGGTTGAGTGAACATAGCAAGATTGACTTGAGAAATAAGGGATAGATGACTAGGTAGAGAACTAGAGGACAAGAGGAAAAGGTAAGCACAGGAGTGAGGTCCATGGTACTTTACAACTGAAGACATATATTGGAATTTGAAGTAGGTGTTACTGACAAAAGGAAAGTGCTTCAGTTTTAGTGAAGTAAATGGAAAAGAGAATTGTAAGAGTCTCTACAAATTCTGTATGATCTGCTCTTCACTACTCATGCTAGGCAGTCAGTAAACACTGTTGAAAAATCAATGAGATATAAAATTATGTGCAAAGGAGGATGACACATTGTGGAGAAAAGCAGAAGGCAGCTCAGTAATACTGTCCCTAAAGACATGTTTAAACATTAGGGTTTCAGATTTCAAGAATAATAGTAGCTAACAAAAGGGGATAAGGGGTCAAATTTAAGAGAAAGCTATTTAAACAGACTTGTAGAGGGAAAACCCAGTTTGGAAAGCAAGTGAAAATGAAAGAGAAAGTCAGACATAGGTTCACACAAGGTTTGTTTGAGCTTTTCTTTTTGGAAAATGAGAGAAAATTTTGTGCAAAGCAAAATATTTGATCCAGAGAAAATAGAGATTGGAGATGCACTAGCTCAAGAGATGACAGCTGAAGTGAGATTCCAAGATAATTGGAAAGTAAATTTAGAATATCCTTGGGAGAACAATAGAGGCTGTTTTTTTTGAGGCAAGACTAAGGCAAGAAAGGCAAGGAAAGATAAACAAGAGATTTTGAAGTTCAAAGCAAAGAAGCTGGGGAACTACATTGCACACAATAGACTATCACACCACAAAACAGTGGATTTGTTCAGTCTGACCCACTACTCTGGACACATCACCCAAAATAGTTCCTAGCACACAGGGGTTTCTAACAAAAGCACTGAGTGATTGCTGGGCTAGCACTTCTCAATAATACAAGAGAAGTGGTCCTGAGATTACATCAGTTGTAAACAATGAAACTAGATTTGAAGCAACTAATATAAGAAGGCAATAAAGAGTCAAAAATATAAAAATGTGCTGAAAGTTTGTCATTTATTATGAAGTTAGTAAGAAGGCATTTGCCATTAAACAGTCAATTATTATATGCTACTTTCATGATAGTATAAAAAGATAGTATACATTTGTCAAATTAGAAAAGAAAGACTTAAAGAATTGTTTAAGTTGCTGAAATTTACTCATGGAACTAGTAATAGGGCCAATATGAAAAGCTCACTTATATGCAATTCAAAATCAGTAACCAATGTAGGCTACTTCCTTATAATACCAAATCAAAATAGCTAAATAACTCTCTCTAAAAGCATTAGGCATAATAAGAACTGAGAAGAACAACATGACACTCTCAGTTACTCAGATTCTGGATCAGTAACATGCTCCCAGAAGACAATGAAGCAATACCTAATTCAATGATTCATAGTTGAAATGGTTGAACAATATACCCAGAGTCACAGATAGAATAAAATACATTAAAAAGCTGGTCAAATAGTACATGTTTATGAGTAAAGAAATATAGAGCTACTTAAGGGCACTTTTAGTGAAATCAAAAGGTTACTAAAATTAAAAACAGTGATTTTTAAAAATCAGATGCTATGGCACCTGTGGAAAAACACCTCATATTTCATACTGCTACCCTTCTGCATTTACCACCAGGAAAAGTCCAAGTTGTTTAATCTCTGCTGACTGAGGACAATGGAACAAAAGTAGACCATTCTAGTAGGGCTGGAAACTCCTCTATAGAGAGCTGGCCAGAGACCCTCACACTGGTCTAGACAAATATTTCTTACACCAGAGCTTCAATTTGAAATTCTTCCACCACAAGCGATCCTTCCTTCCTTCTCTCCTTGTATTGCATCACCTGCAACATGTTTTTCCAATCTTCTTCAATTCCTTTCACAAATAAAGACTTTGCACATTGTGGTATTTGTCTCATAGAAGATTTGGACTAACTACATAGCTCAGTTTTTAGCAGGAGACCTACACAAACAGGAAGCATTGGATTACAGATCACTGGAGTAACCTGGGAATGACATAGGGACATATGCACCCAAACAACAGGAGCCTCTTTTCACTCTACTCAAGAAGTCACTGACTAGTAAATATTCTACAAAATCAGAAATGTTTGCTTTCTTGTTTTCTCAGCCCTGTACAGTAAAAGATAAATGTATCATTATTTTCAGTTTACATCGGGGAGATACTGAAGCAAAAGTGTTAGAGAGTTTGTCCAACATCCCACAGGCATAGTGGCCACTGAAATAGCATCCATCCACTCTGTTCTTTGATTCTTATGCACTACTGTGAGGTAACAAATTCTGCTATTTTCTGAGTTAAATTGATTCTGAAATGCAAATTTCTAAAAGAGTGAACATGTGTAGAGATTCTACAATCATCTAACATAATTTGTGAATGAAAAATATGCTTTTGTCTTAAGTAAAAGCATAATTTAAATCCTCCATGGTTAATTCTTTAAAAGACATGTTTTCGTCTTGGTTTTTTTAAATAGAAGAAAGGTATATTTAGCATCCAGGGAGGGAGCAAGAAAATATCGATCCTTGAGTATACCTCACTCACAAATTGATTGCCAAAAAGGAAGACTAGAACAAGAGAGAAAAAGAAAATGAAAAGGAAAAGAAAATTAATTCCACATAATAAAACCGAATCAATGTCCGAATGCTCCAGTCATCTATGCTTGGAGCCTTGGATTCCTCTTTGATTTATGACTTGCTGAGGCCAACCCTCTGCCTCTGCGTGACTGAATTATTTCACAGCTCCTAATGACTACCCCAGATGCCTTCTCACCATAACAAATCCATTCCGTGGACCACACCAGGCTAATTTTATAAATTACTTTAGAAGCACAATATCTGATAAAAGTCCTAGCCCTCTTACCCACTAAGCCATGTTAGATGATCTAAGTATCCACAATTAATGTACAATAATAAAAACAGTAGTGAAAACTGCATTGAACTATCCTATGTCATTAAGAATAGTAACAATAAACCTACATCAATATTACTTTTAAGAATTAATTTAAATTTTTCATAGAAAGAACATGGAATGGGTATGTTGAAATATATATTTTTAAAGTATACAGTTACTTATATCACTCTCATTATTATTACTATAATTATTTGTGTTTTACCTCTCTGTCACCTAATATCTTTATTTATAAAAGATTACCTACAGGAGTAATCAAACCATCCATAGTGAGACTCACCAGTGCTTATCTCTTTTTCTCACATAATCTAATAGCCAGTGAAAGGATATTTTTTCAATATTTTTCAATCCAAGGATATTTTTTCAATCCAATAATCTAAGGTTTATACATTATTAAAAGAATAGGAGCTAGGTGTGGTAATCCCAGCACTCTGGAGGCTGAGGCAAGAGGACCATTGCAAGTTTGAGACCAGCCTAGGCTACAAAGTGAGCCTAAGGCTGGCGTGAGCCACACAGCAAGACCCTGTCTCAAAAAGACAAAAAAGAAAAAAAAAAAGGAATGTCTATGCTATGGTATGATATATTCCGTATCTATGTTAGCACTCTTTCTCCTTAAGTCTGAATTGCATAATTTATCATATTTTTATATCAATTACTAATTACTTCATGTGTTTTTCTTTTTCTACAATTACATGTTTGGCATTTGATGTGAGCATTGTAGCACTTCTGTTTATTATTGAGGCCTTCAATTTCCCATTGACAGTGAAAAATGATCTGGGAAGGAAGGTTTTTACCAACTTCTGCCCAATTTCAAATCAGCAGTTCAGGCCATGAGACTGCATCCAGCATAAAGAATCAGATCCCTCCTGCTACGATTTAACATATATCCATCACTTGAACTATGTTCTTCAGTATTCCTGGGGAAAGACATTCAAACAAAAGTAACCTATATTCAAGTCAATGAATAGGAGATTGAAAGTATCCAATGAGAGGACCACAAATCTTAGGAGCAAAAAAGAATTAACTTTTAAGCACATCACAAGTAGCCCTTGTAGGTAAGCATTCAAGTTACAAAATTTGTACCATCGTGATACTACAAATAAATGAATGTATATAAGACCAAAGTTAGCAAAAAAGAAAACAAATGATTGAGAAGACATAATAAAATACAGAAGATCTATAAAATCACTGACAAAGTAATAAAGATCTGAGTATAAATTAGATCAAGGTAAGAAAAAGAAGAAAACAATGCAAATGGACAATAAAAGGAACAAAATTAGTCACATAAATACAGCAAAAGTTAAAAATTCAAAATAAGGATATTCTAACAACTTTTGTTAGTAAGTATAAAAATTTAAAAGAACTACATAAATTTGAAACTGTCTTTTTTTTTAAAATAAATCTCAACTTTATTCAGCTGATGTTCCAGAAACAATGAGTGAAAAATCCAAATTTTCGAATCAACTCTATGTAAATTCAAGGGGCTTTAAGAAAAAAACTCAGCAGTGAAACTTTCTACAAAAGCAAGATTCTCCCGAGTCCTTAAGTTTAGATTTTCTTAAAGTGGACACTCTTGTAATACACATCCCCATAATAAACGTATTCCAGGTTCCTCCTTGCAGCCCATCTGTTTCAAAGCACACCAAGCATGCCAACTCTTACACCAGGTGGCAGAGGCTACCTGCTTAAGTTTCCAGCAGCTCCACGTAGGAACTCATTCCACCTCCCCTAGTTATGTTTTAACTACTTTTTAGTAGTTAAAACATAACTAAAAAGTAGTTAAAACATAAAACTCAAAATAACATATACATACAGACATACCCATATACACCCACGGAATAAAATTCAGGCCAGTTGTTCATGCATATAACATCCTAAGGGCATGTCATGACATGTCACCCTCACTTTCGACAAATTTCTATGAAAGAACTGAAAATGAACCACAGGTTGCTGGCCTTTGTGATGATGGTTATGTAACTGGTGCACAAACTAGACAAGGTGAAATATATACACAGTCCAATTATCTTATGTGACCATATATAGAAATATATATACACATAAATATAATTTCTAGGATAAATCCCATACCTGTGTACAACTCAGTCAATACATATTTTAATATACTTAATATATAAAAAAGATATATTGTAGTTAATTATTTTAAAAGTATTATACAGATAATGAGACCTAGTAGTCCCAGAAATTCAATAATAATTTAACAATAAATATAATTAATCTTATTAATATATAAAGTAGATAAATTATTTAACCTCAATATCTATGGGAAAAATATTTCATATGACCTAGCATCAATTAAAAATATGACATTTTAATAAACTAGGAAGAAAAGTGAATTCATTAACAGCTTACAGACATCTTTCAAAAATATGTGCAATGGTAAAATATTATATGTGTTCTATTTAAGATGAAATAAAATAAGAATGCACTGTACCAATAGTTACATTCAAAAGTATAATAAAACAAACAATAATGTAAAGAAATTAGTGAAGCAACAAGTTAACATTATTCAGGGATAATATGAAATTCTCCACAGAAATCCAAGATAATCTATAGAATCAGTCTAAAAAATTAATAATTGAATGTAGTAAAGTCGCCTAACACAAGACCAACAAGCAATAATCAAGAGTTGTATGTACCATCAAAAACTAATTTAAAGAACTAATTCACAGTCTCATTTTCCAAACCCAAAATACAAATGTAATAAAACTAAAAACAATGATGAAAATTTCAGTCATTCAGAGTTTTTATGCAGAAAATACAAACACATAAGTTCCCAAAAATTAAGGCAGAAAGAATTTTTATAAACATATCAAATATCCCCAAATTATATAATATTTTTTTCAGAAATTGTCTTGACCTGGAAACCCACATGAATTGCTAGATTTTGTAGTGATTTTAAAGTAGAATAAAGAGGGAATCATTGCTTTTGAAAAACCAACCCATAAAGTTGTAGTTAACCTAAGACAGTATTGTTGAAATAAAAATAACCCTGTAAACTAGAAAATTAGGATACAGGACTGCAAAAGTTAACCAATCCTGATACCAGTGATAGGTGACAGAGGTGGCATGCTACACCAGTGAAAGAGGCCAGGGAATTCAGTAGGCACTGACATGATCGATTAGCCAAACAAATTAAGTTACAGTGTGCATCACAACATAAACAGTGAAACAACAGTAAATACCCAAAAGGATCACAAGAAACATCAGTGTGAACTACAGAAGTTAACAAATGATTAGGAGAAAATGACGAATATTATTTTAAAAAATCACAGAAAATATGAGGAAATAGAGTCTCTTCAAACACTCTAGTGGAAGTCTGTAGATAGGTGTAAACGCTTTGAGAGGGGCATGCTAATATGAATTTAAACATTAATCTTATTTGAGAATTTAATAATTACTGAGTATCTGTTGTGCCAGGCACTGCTGAAAGCCTGAGTATAATGCAGAGTTAAATCCCAAGAGAGTTTTCATAGAGTTGATCTTCTAGACAGAAGAGGCAGTTAACAAACAGAGCCAGCTTAACATAATAATACCAAATACCAATTATTTCTGTGAAAACAAATAAAGCAGCACAATGCAACAGAAAGTGTTGGAGGAGATAGGTGGCCTCTCCGGTTGTTGCAGTATAAACTATTAGGGAAAGATTTCTCTAGTAAATTGACATTTGAGCAGACATAGGAATCCAATAAAGCAGCAAGTCACACTGAGAATTTAAGAAAAGCACTTCAGGCAGAGAAAACAAACAGCTGGATTTTGTAGTCTGGAATTTAGAAGAGAAATTGGGACAAGATATCCCAAATGCTCATATGGCGCAAGTAAAGATGGAAAACACAAAGAATGAGTTATTCTTATATTTGCAGGTCAAGAAAAGTGACCAAATTTATCAAAAAATGATAGAGAGGTGGCCGAATTAGCAAAAAACCAAAAGAAGAAAAAAGTATTGCGAGCAGTGAACGATCATGGTATAAAGTGTGTCTGAGGCAAGAAGTCAACTAACACGAGGGTTAATTGGATTTTAGAATGTGAAATTAATTTTTCACATGGTTTGGTCAAATGATAATAACAGCATAAGTATTTTAAAAGAGAAAGAAAAAAAGCGTGGCTTTGTACAAAATGATATTATTAAAAGTAGCCTAGGTAGATGTAAGTCAAGGGAAAATTTTATCAAGATCAAAATGCTATAGCATTTTATGAAGATAAGTGGAACTGAGGAGAGACGGAAAAGTGGCTGATTTATGAGAAAGAAGACAGCTCTGCAAGAATCTTCTCTTCAAATTGACAAGGAAAAAGACCAAGAGCAGTGGAGGCACTGGCCTATCCCACAGCACAGACGTTCATTTGGTTTCCTAAAAAGCAAAGGAAATAGGCTATGTGGGAACTGACAGGAGTGAGGCACAGATTTGGATGTGGGAGAACATTGATTTGCTTATTGCTTTCTATTATTTCTGAGAAATAAAAGCCAAGTCATCAGATGAGAGTGAGGAGGAGTAAAGGAATATATATACCAAGGGGAAAGGAGAAAGTAGCTATTAGTGGTCTGGAAAAAATGGTGAGCTGATTTGGGAAATGCTGACACAAGGACTTTAGGAGCCAGGCTTTCCTCCAGCAGGTATGTAACAGGCAGGCGCACATCATTAGAAGCAGTCACCGAGGTGGAGAAAGATGTCATTTGCAACACTGCTGTACCTGCAATTTGTAGTTAAAATTTCAATAGTTTCTAGTAAACAAAAACAGCAAAAAATTAAATCCATGAATACAGACAGAGATTTTAAATTGCACTTTATTCTTATTGCAAGGTATAAAGGTAAATGACGAAGCATGGGTATAAGAATACGGATAAAATAAAGTCTGTGCAATAGCTGGCTTTCTGCTACTGTAACAAATATCTGAGGAAACCAATCTATGAAAAGAAAAGGTCTATTCTGGCTCACAGTTTTATAAGTTTAAGCCTATGATTGATAGGTTCCATTACTTTTGGGCCAGTGGCAAGATAGTATATAACAACCAAAGTACATGGCAGAGAATAACTACTCACCACAAGATCCAACTATTCCACTGTGTATAACAGTTATTTCTGGGAAGAAATAGGGGCACGGGAAGTAAGTAAAGGGACTAGAGAGATTCAACTCAATCTAATGTTTTATTCCTTTGAAACAAATCAAGAATACATCTTACAAAATGGTAGTCGTTAACTTTGATTTTGAGTGTATGTATGCCTGATAATGTTCCCCATATATTTAAAAAATTCTTCATTGACATTTTAATTTAAAAATAAGAAATAGAGGCCTTTGGCAAAATTGCAAACCTAAACAACTTATAATTAATATCACTTAGTTCAATCCCCTATGTTGTATGTACATCTCTTCATTCTCTTAAGTTCTATGATCTATATATAGAGATTTCATAGTATTCCATGTTACAGCATTTTTAAAATTAAAATATATTTAGCTACTAGAGAAAAAAAATGATGTATGCTAAATTTTCCAGAATCTCACTTACTTATCCTTAAAGAATTAAAATCTTATGAATAATAATTTTCTTTAAAACATATATAGTAAGAAATATAATTCTATTAAAATATGGAGGTTTAAAAGAAATTGTTTAAGAATAAGGCATTAAAATATTTATTTTATATACTTCCAGGTGCAGTGGAAACCTGAAATTCCCCAAATCAATAAAAGTGTCAAATAAATGCGAGGAAATTCAATTTTACTTTAGAAAGTTCAGGTAACACCAATTCTTCATAGAGTCTAAGTATTTTTTATCTCAACTTAAGATTTGAACTTAAGAACAAAAAGCTGTAAAATAACTGCACAAATATGTAAGTATTGTTCATGTTTTTTAGTGTAAGACAACAAATGGTACCTCTACTGCTTTTTGTGAAAGAATTTTTCCATGTCAAAGTTAGACGATCAAAGCTGGAAACACACAAATTTAGTGTATTAAGAAAAACACAACATGCATTAATGCATTGATCAAGGATGTCAAATGTACTACCACATAAATACTTTCAAAAATAGCCTATATTTTTGGAAACAACCTAAATATGCAGCAACTGAGGAATGGATAAAAAAAGTTGTGGTATGTTATACAATGGAGTACTACTCAGCTATCAAGAAAGATAAACTCAAGCCTTTTATAGGCAAATGGATGCAACTAGAGACCAAAGTCATAAGTGAAATAAGTCAGACTCATATATGTAAGCACTATATTGCTTCCCTCATGTAAAAAAAAATGAAAGATTACATAAGGTCCAAAAGGTACCACAAATATTGTGAAAGGGAATAAAACTGTTCAAAAATAAAGAACACCTGGAATGGGGAAAAAGAGAAAAAAAAAGAAAGGGAAATATATATGCAAGATAGTTAAGATAACTGTACTATTGATCCTATTAGCTCAGGGAAAGCAACTGTGATTGCTTAGATTGCTTGATCTATTTTGTATGGCTGTATCTTGCAATCCGAGAAACTTTTTGAAAATAACAATGTGCAATCTAGTGATTATTGTTAATTTCCTATCAGTTTGTTTCAAAATCCTATATTGTTTCTACTATTTTTGGTTTTTATTGTTTTGTTTTCTTTTAATCTCTTTAAAGTAAAAAATACAAGTAAATGTCACAAATTAAATACTTAACAGATCATTACAAATTAACCTTAAGATATACATCTCTAATTTGGTCTGATAATATAAAAAAAGACTTGTTCTTAAAAGTGGCCTGACTAGATTTAGCCAAATGGTAACAATTTAAATAAACACAGTTTATTGTGTTTAGGTAGTACAATGGTTCATTAGGCAATAACATTGCTATAATAAATTTTGTTGTTTGACATTATTTCTGAAAATGATAGTATAGCATTAACCTTTATTAAGTTGTTTATTATGATGTATGTTTTCTAAATAATCCCAAAATTTACTTCTGCAATGAATAATAAAATGTCAAATGCTCAAATGTGTTAAATTTATTCAAAACTATTTTATAAATACATTTAGTTACATGGCTCAAAATTCCTACCAATTCTTTTCTTTCAGAATTTTTATTGTAAATATAAAAATGTATATAATATTGACATATATATAACATTTTAGCATATGTTTGCTTCATAGACTTTGATATATAAAATATTCATGAGTAAGTGACTTCTTTCTCCTAGATTTTTTAAAAATTTAATTTAAATTTATTTTATTTATATGTTAAAACAGAAATGTATGCATATTAATGGGAAAACATGATGTTTTGATATATGTATAAATTTTGTAATATTTAAATAAGTTTAAACATATTTATCTCTGCAAGCATTTCTAATTTCTTATGATAAAAACTTTCAGTGTATTTTCTTGATATTTTTGATGTGTAGTTCATTTTTATTTCCTATTGTCACCCTATTATGCAAAATATCATTCCAGGACTTCTTGCTCCTATGTAACTATAATTTAGTGCACATTACTCAACCTTTTGTCACCCCTGTCTTCCTCTCTCCAGCCTCTAGGATCACCATTCAACTCTCAACATCCATAAGGACACCATTTTTAGGTACCATGGATGAATATGGCCATGCAGTACTTGTTTTCTGTATTATTTCACTTCAGATAGTGATCTCCAGTTGCCTCCATGTTGTCACAAATGAGAAGATTTTTATGGCATAATAGCATTCCATCATGTATATGGGCAAGATTTTTAAACCATTCATCAATTGATGGACATTTGTTTCCATTTCTTAACAGTGCTATGAGAAATGGGTCTGTAGATATTTCCAAGATACCAATTTCATTTTTCTAGCTATATATCTAGGGAAGAGATTACTGTTCTTGTTTGAGTTTTTTTGAGGAAGTGCGTTGCCTTTTGTAAAACTATGGAGAGAACTATCTTATCTTGCTGTTTCTGACATTTCTAGTTCCTGAAAAAGACCTTTCACTTCCTATCAGCTTTGTTTGTGTCCAAGTTCCCCACACCAAACTGCCGCATTTGCCTTAAATCAGAGTCACAACTTTGTGGTTCATGACTCTAACATCACAATTTTTAACAAATTCTTCTCAATTCAAGTCAACTATAAAACAGTCCTCATCGTCACATAACACCTTAGCGAACAACAGTCTTACCCTGGGAACTTATATATAACCCATGTTTATCACACCGAAAGGAATCAGAAGAGGAAGCTTCATGTTTTCTAGAACACAGCATTTTGCTGCATGACTAGACATGAAACACATGACTACTAAACTAAATAACAGCATACATTCATGTGTGAGATATTGGCATGAAATATTAAGGGAAAAAGAAAACAGTATGTAAGTATAAGAGCAGAATCATTTCAGACAAAGACTAATTTCTGGTAAATATGGCTCTTGTTTTCTAAAGATCAACTCAGGTAGTGATGTTGGGAAGAAGACAATTGCATAAAACTAAATGTAGATTTAATTATATATCTACATTGATTCTTCCATCCTCAGGTCACCAAACTCACAATCTCTTTTCATAGATTTGGCATAAATGTTTAATATATCTTCGTACTATAAATGGCCTTTTTGGTATTTATGTTAAAGTCATGCAGACGTAACTTTTTCCTACAAAACTCAGACATACATGTATTCTACTCAACTGGGCCCATGCTGAAACACCACCAAGTACAGCTTTACAGAAAGTGACATATGGAGAAAGATGAGCTACAGCAGAGGACAAGCACACTTGTGTAACCCTCATGCTGTCACAGGAAATTTTATCAGAACTTATTCTAGAATATCTGTGAAATGCCTTTGTGTCTTCATATCTAAAACATAATTTTGAATTATTTCCTTTCAGGAACAGAATATTAGGAAGTTCCAGTCATCTTGATAACGTAAAACATCAATTACAAGCTTAATAATATGTCTAAATCTTCTGCCAGTAACTGAACAAAGAGTAAGCATTTGCTACTGTGTTGTAAGCTAAGAAAGAAGATTTTAATAGTAAGTTATAAGAAATGAGTACTAAAAAATCAATGTAGCAAAGGACCACAGTAGAATGCATGTGCTTGCTCCTAAATATATTCAGTGTCTGGACGTGCTGGTTAGAATGAATATTAGGATGTAAAGTGTCAAACAAAAATACCATTACATTGAATTAAAATATTTATGTATTAAAATATTATAGTAAAATTTGTCAGGGGGATATGAGAGAAAATGCAGATACAGGCTAAAAAAATTTTTTAAATAGATATAATAAACTTTTTACTTTGTAAAAAAGCCAAACAATATATTTTCATACATAGGAAAGATTTATATGAAGTACATAGATGCCATTGGTTGTTCTGCAGCTCCAGTGGAAATTAGGTTGCAGCCACAGAGTTAAATAGGGAAAAATATAACGTGTAACCAAGAATTTTTACTATTTGGCATCAATCATCAATGTAACATGTAGACTGTCCTCAAAAAGTAAGGCGAATAAACTAAATTGATTTTCAAATTAAGAATTTAAGTGTTGATTTCTCACAGGAATATTCTCTATGAAGCCTTTCCACAGTCAAACATTGCATATGGGCTCTTACTTAGACTGTCTCCAAACTGGATCTTTAGTCATTAATATTCATCATCTTCCTACTAATACAGTGATGCTCCAGAGCCTTATGATACCCTAGTCCTCATGCACTGCTTTGGGAAGAAGACAGTGACCTAAAAATTGTCAATTTTCTTTGTCTCTTTGTCTCTCTCTCTAAGCCACACATAAGTATACTCACACACACACACACACACACACACACACGAAGTGTAGTAAAATACCTCAAAGTTTCGTTTGATTAAAATCAAACAATTCCAAGCCTAAATTTCCATAGTAGCTTCCCAACTTATACCCGACAGAATATTTTATTTGAAATTAGATTATGAGAGTATCTGATATTTAAATAGATCATTATACTGCATCATTTTTCAGTCTTGAAATGGACAATAATTATAGAAGTGAGTACTCTTAGGAAAAATAAAAACAACTGGATTTTGTTATAAAGACACAACATTTCAAAATTTAAAAATAATGTACATATCTAAAGGGCAGTTATTTTATTCCTATTTCTAAATGGAGATTCTAACAATGACAGTACAGACTTTTTATGCTTTGATTTTTGTGATTTGAGCAACTACTTCTAAGATAACAATATGTAACTTATCAACTAGTGATTTTTTACTTTTTTTAAAATTCTGTGTTCTTTCTACCCTTTTTTTTCTGTTTTGATTTTTTCTCTAAATAACAAAAAATAAATAAATGGAGATCCTAGATTTTCAAAACCTTTTTTCTAAAACATGGATATATTCAAATTATTTCTTTTTAAAAATGACATTAAAATTACCTAAACCAGAGCACACTGTAGCCATAGAAAAGCCTGCATGCATATTCATAGCTTGTTGGACTATTTCAAAATTCCACAATCAAATATATCTTATTGTAACTTTTGTCTTCGATTGATAAATGCACCATTAAGGACAGGTGTTGAAAGCAGACTCCACAGAAGGGAAGAAAAATTCAAGTCAAGTAGACTTGCGCCTTGGGGGTCAGCTGTTTAAAACAGTGGGCAGACTTTCCACATGAACAAGATTCACTAGACATAACCATAAATAACTCTGCCCTTCATGTGCGCTCAGGACTGACTTTTTCTGTGAAAACCAGGATACACAAGCTGCTTACTCATTCAGACAAAATGTCTCTGTGCTTCCTCTCACAGCTAAAGCTTTATTTGGCAGTTGTGCTGAGTATCTCATACATTCTGATACCACCGACAAGGACAAAAGCATAGCATATTTTTTTCATTAACCATCCATATGAAGAACTCTTCAAGGATGGGCTCACATAAGAGGTTGATGAGATTATTTATGCAGATGGACCATCACTGATTTCAAGAACAATATTGAATGAAGACACGCTTCTCAATTCCACGATGCTATAAAACTGAATTTACCATCCTACTAGATCCATAATAAATAAAATATGTATTACAAGCAAATAGCAGCATAACTAATGCTTCGATCACTGCAATTAATCTGCAGAGAAAGAAGACTCATTGAGATCTGTACTTGTTCATTTCATCACTCACATACAAGTTAAGAAGCAAAGAAGAAAAACATCTTGTCGTGGGCATGGGCTTGATAACTGGGTGACACTTTTTAATCTTCATTGCTGGATTTATTCGTACAGGATCTCAATGGTTTTCTGAAAGCTAAAGAAGTTATTTTAATGCACAAATATTTGCAGGATAAGGGAAATAATTGCTTGAGTAAGGTTTTCTCTGCCTTCCTTGCTCTAATTTCACTGCCAGGGCAAGTTTACAAAAAGAATGAAACGCTCAGGTTAAAGTTTCATCAAACCAACTTCTGTTGGTCTCATGAAAAGTATTAGCCTGTTCTCACAGTCCATTGATAAATGGATTGTTTCTTTCTTCACTTTTCCTTAGGAATGGTAGACACTGTAACTTCAGTTTGGATGCTTTTGGGCTGCAGAGTGCAGTGGAGAGCTGGTTAGATAACATCTAGACTTCAGTCAATGAGGGGAACGTTTATTACCGCCTCCACTTGTAAAACCAAAGGACAGCTTTCGCCTCCAGCTTTTGATTTTTGTATTTCCTGTGGCAAAGCACAGATGTAATCTGTCCCTTGAGAGTTTCAAGACTCAAAAACGTCATCGAGAAAGCCATTTATCATGAAGCAAACTCTTCTGACAGTGGTAGATCATGAGCAGAAAGAATCAGTTCGAGTTTTTATACCAAGACAAAAACAGCTTTATTAGATTGCAAATAACTAGTCCACATTAGAAAATCACTGGGTTTTTTTTCATTTATAGTAGTTTTATGTAATACTATTAAGCTAAATCATTGAAATCAGAAGCTAGTGTCTGAATTATTTTAAGAAAAGGAATTTTTAAAATATTGCAGAATTGTGATTCTACAAATCATAATTTGAAAAGATCACCTTTAGAGAATAAAACTTCCCAAAATACATATATAAAAAATAATACTCTTTCTCATAAAATTTTTCACTTTTCTTGAGAGCACCTATATCACTTGTCCTGGTATTATCTTTTTAATCTTTCTGTTCTTGTATGTGGTGACACATTTCTACCTAACTCTCCTCCATCGTTATTGGTGTTCAGAAAATATGAGAAACACCAGCTGCTGTTACCATCAGATGTCTAGAAGAACTAAGTCACTCTAAGAGATGGTGATCAGCAAATGAAAGATTAACTACGCTCTTATGATTTAATGTGGAACAAATACAAAAGAGAAAAAGCAAGCTATTCTTCTGTCACTTATCAAGGAAAATAAAAATTGTTCTACTTCATTTCTGGCAAATTTCTGATCTATTTTACTAACAACATCATGGCTTCAACCTGCAACAGGGTCACTGAGAAAAGGACTTAAAATGAGGTGATAAAGAACATTTGGCCCCAAAGCTATAAAAAATGTTTTCTCTAGCAGAAGTGGAAAACAGTAAAAGACTTAGCTCAAAGTAAACAACAGTGGAAATTAGGAGCAAAAATGCCATAAAGGGGCAAATCAATGGTCTGTCAGACAGTGGGATCTCTAACAAAGGCACCAAGGGATGCTGAGAGGCAGGTATGTTCATTGCTTTCTGTGACTTTCATCTCAGATGTGAGACATATGTTCTGAACATTCCTAGCTGCTCCATCAGAACTGTCTAAAGAATTACAGGACACTAGAAATAGGGAGTACTGTTTGATGTCTGGGAAAGTAATTTAAAAAAAGCAAAAGAAGTTTCACTCTGCATTATTTTTCAAGAAAGAGGTAAGTAGTTTGTACTGAAGAGCTCTTTAAAAATAACACACATTTAATAAAGCATGACTTTGCTTAATATTAGAATCATTTTACCTCCTTTTCTTGCACAATGCTGACCATAAAGAACAAAAGTTTTTCAAAACATCACTGGCAGGAATTTGAAGAAAGAATAAATTAAATTTGTACCATTTTTTTAAACACTATGAGGATTTGGAGGACAGGATTAACTACTGTTGAAGTCATTTAAACTATAAGCATTTGTTATTGCTCATTACTTTATGGAACAAGAAATAAATAATAACTAAGATATTTCTAAAGCTCTGATTCTAAAAGGTTTAATTAACCAGATATATACAGATAGTCATAAAGTATAAGAACTCCTCTGGAAAACAAATTGAATATATCTTCATATGTTATGTGTAATATGCTCTCTAAACATTAAACACATCAAAGGATAACCAGTCAAGCATAACTGATTAACAGCACAGATAGAACTGTGAGTGTCTGAATCTTAATCATTTACTTACTTTGGGATATTGGATATATTACTTCATTAACTTCTTGGTCTGTAAAATGGGTATGTAAAGACTCATCATGTGGGGGTTTTCTGAGGAATAAATGGCTAAATTTATGTAAAGGACTTCTACATAAGTGTTTGGTATACAGTGTTACATAAATATTAAATCAGTTTTTATTTGTCATAAATACGTTTAAACATGCTAACTTTTCCCAAACTCTACCACCACATTCATTTCAAACTGTTAAAACCCTTTCTAGACATAAAATAATTTAAACCATTTATATTTACTCTTAATGGATCTGACTAGTGAAGTAGTTTCAACTGCTCCGATTTATTCACAAGTTTCCTGCTTTGAGGGAGGCCCCTCTAGGAGCAAAATGATGTGGCAATAAATGTTTGCACATTTCATCTTAAAATTGTGAGGCTGGAAAACAGTTTGGGGAATATATAAGCAAAACACAGACATTGAACTGCTTGGTCATTGTTTTGCTAGAGCTTATAGTACTTAGCAGTAACAACAAGACTTCTCCACTTCTGGCCAGATATTTTTATGGGACTAAGGTAAATTGCATCCTATTATGAAATGACAGCAGAACTGGCCCTGAAGCAAGGCCAGCAGATTGCTGTAGCTTCTGGTTTCAAACAGGAGCCTAAACAGAATTCTTTCTGTGGTTTGTTGGCCATTTCAGAACTTTGGAAATGTAATGGTCAATTCATCAGAAAGAAATAGCAGGTGAGGAGGCCTGCAGGGGAGAGACCCTGGCGCATGGGGACCTGCACTGTGCAGTTGACTCCAGGTGCCTGGAGAACAAGAAGCTCCTCCCCTCTCTGGGGGGCGGCTGTGGGCCTGCCGGCGCACGGGCTGAGAATCAGACATCTCATGTTGTCCTGTCCCCTGTCCTGTGCCTGCCCCCCTTAGCAAGTGGGAGCCAGTTGACTACACATCTTGTGAAAAGATTGATATCTTATTTAGTATGAGCTCCCCATATGCAAAGATGTGGACAACCATTTGGAAGAAAACCAGAGACAATGTGACAGATGGTGAAGATCTCTGGTTGTCTAGCTTTGAAATTTGTGCTTTCTTATGTCCCGTTCTATTCTGTTTTGTTGTGTTTAGTTTACCCCTTTTGAAATAAAATTTTAAAAAATATTTAAAAAAAGAAAAAAAAAGAGGGGAAAAGAAAGTGCTCTAAAGGATATAACTGCATGTATGTTTAAGTGTGTAAGATAGATGACCACATTACTGTTTTTGTTAGATTGTTGAACAGAGCTGTTAACAGTCTCACTGTCTGAATGTCTATATTGTATGCTTTAATTTTGTAACTTGAATAACTATTTCCAATGATGATAGTATGTAACTTATCAAGTGGCGATTTCTTAGTGTTTTTGTTTTTGTTTCATTGTTGTTCTTGTTGTTCTTTTATTTTTTGCCTTTGGAATTCTGAATTGTTGCTACCCTTTTTCTGTTTTGTTTGGTTGTTTTCTTTTTTGTTTTTTCTCTTTAAATAAAATTAAAAAAAAAAAAAAGAAATGACAGCAGAGAGGCAGCAAACAAATGCCCTGCACAAGCAGGTTTGTTTTTGGATGTGCTTAGCCCTATAGAAGCTTCTAGACTCTAAGACCAGTGCAGCTCCACCCCAGCCAGCACACATTTCCTCCTGGGATCATTCAGCTCCCAAACTGACTTGGCCTAACATTCTGTCTAAGGATTTTTAGTCTACTGACTCAGTGGCAAAAGTAGATATGCCAGGGAAAGCTACCTAGGGTAATGTAGGAAGGAGGAAAACAAAGCAAACTATATTAGGAAATCAAGACAGACTCCTCAGGAACTACAATTGATGAAACTGGTTTTTTAGGCAAGAAAGAATTTTTATATGAATTTTTCAAAAGAATTAAATGGACAGGTGAAAGTGAAAATTATTTGAATAAATTTATAATCTCTTCCACTGTGAAAGTCAACACTTGTTTTGACTACAGGACTAAGCCACCACACAAAACAGCAGAATTTAAATTTTAGTAGACTGGATTGAAATCTTGGTTTGTTACCACTGTGAGCTACATAAACTTGGGCCAAAACATGTAATTCCCCAGGGCTTGATCCAAATGCAGGGTTTAAATGGGATACTACATGGTTAAATTCCAGGAAGAATGAGCACTCAATAAATAAAAACTAACAGTCGGAGGAATATAGAGTTTTTAAAAACTAGTATCATTGTTTTACCTTGCATAAGCTTTTAAAATCACAGTTAAAAAATGAAGGTGATAAATGGGGGCTTTGTCAATATATAAAATTCATTGAGGTAAGATAAAATCTTAAATCAAATTCTAATAATAATGTTGCCACTATTTCAGGAAAACAACTGAGTCTTCTAACAGAGTATTAACTCGCAGTAATTTGATAAAGATGGAAAAATAAAGTGAAGCTAAGCCTCAAGTCTTCATATTGTTCATTCTCACTTTTTCTCCTAAGTGTCTTTATTTCCTTTGCGTTGAGTACTGCTTATCTATCTCTGTGTCACAATTTCATAGCATCATTAGTTGTCTTCAAGTTTTCAACAATCTCCTTAGCTCTTCTTAAATCTGTGATAAACCTATTATACCTACTTTAATTTAAATGCAGTTGTTACATTTCATTTCCAGGAATCTGAAATAGTTATTCTTGCTGATATCTTAAAATCTGTTTCATTTCCTCTACTTATTAATGTACGGTAATACCTCAGTTCACAAACGCTTCTATTTGCCAACTTCCCCTGAAATTTGGAACAAATTAAGTTTGTGAACAGAGGTACCACTTACTATATTGTGTAATACGTTGATAGCCTACAAAATCCTTATACACCTCTGTAGTACTCATAGTAGTCTACAAAAAGTGCATTTAATGTTAACCATTTGTATAACTGACCTGCCCTCAAATTTATCTTCTGTTGTAGCCTGTTCATGGAAATACATGTCTTTGTGTGACTGGTGATATTTTTTATATCACATTGGTTTTTCTTTAGAATTTATGTGTAAAAATCACTTGAAATATGATGTGAAGGTGGATTTTCTAGATAAGATTACTTTTAGTTTCTGGTTGTTGTCTAGGAAACCTCTAGTCCGAGACAACCATTTTGAAGTAAATCTTGGCTTGAAGTCTACAGTGTACCAAAGTACTTTTAATGGGAGATTACATGCCAGTCCAAGTTGCTTATAGTTGCAAATTTTTAAAGGTGATTTCTACTTTCTCTTCACTTGCTGCCAAAGTTGGAAGAGGCAGTTTCTTTTTGGTCCTCTGAGGATGAAGGTAGGTTTATTTCTAGTTCATCTGTCTGCAGAAGTGGAACTCTTTAGGGTTCTGGTTTTATGGGAGGGCTCCCATTAAACTTCTCACCTTCAGTTTTGTGTTCTTTTCTTATATCTATGAAACACTGAAAATTTTGTAGTCAAGTTCTCCTGCTTGGGAAAATTTTCTAAAGACAATTACCACTTTCTGCACATTCTTTTTTAAATCTTTGTTCTTTAAAGGTAAGAAATGTTGAATGAGGTCATAGTCAAGCCTCCTAATATTAATATAAAGACAGCTCTAATAAAAAAAGTTGCAGAATTTTCTATTTTTAAAAGTAAAAAGACAAACACTGTGACTTCATTGTTAGAAAGAAATATGCAATAGTATATATGGCAATACATGTAGAAAACTTGTAGTCTCTAGACAATTTTCCCAGTAGGTTTTTCTTCCCTGAACAAGCCCCTGAAAATATCAGTACAAGCATGTCCAAAAAATATTTTCATCATTGTAAAGGAAACAGCATATTTACCTTCAAAAAGGCTACTTGGTGCAAACAGAAAGAGTTTTAATTGTTACTTGACTGGCACTATATCTACCCTACGTAGTACAAAAGTTTGACCTGTTTGACACTGAAACTCTGCTTGAGTCTTATGTCTTTGGTGAAGTAATAAGGTGAATAGTCCAATACTTCTTAAATACAAATATTAATAATAAGAATAGAAAATCTTTAGGTTTACTTTTTAAAATAGTAATTAGAGAAAACCCTAATAGTAAAACAATTGGGAAGCTAATCCTTTTGAACCTTACATGCAACACCAATAACCACGTAGGGCTTTCCAAGATGTTTGTGCAGTATTATATCAACATGTATACTAGGAGTTGATTAAAAATGAGCATTCATTGGATACTAAAACACAACATCATCACAGTTATTCTGCAAGACAACTCAGCTCATTTTAGCATCTGGCCATCTATTCCATTGCTAGAATCACACAAACACCTTATATTCTGAATTTTCTCAAAATGTTCTTTTTGTGAAAAGGAAATGTTATCTCTGTCCTCCTCATCCTTCTTTATAGTTCTCATTTATAAATATATCAACACTTAATGCTAGTTGCCTTGCTTGTTCATCTTTTTTTTCTTTTCTAATTACTGTAGAATTGTGTCATCCTAAAAACCTATTGAAAACATTAAAGTTTCCCCTCTTCTACTTTCATTCTAGGAGAATATACATTTGCTAATTCTTACTTTTTATAGTTGTGATATTCAATTGCTATTTCTGCTCTGAATATTCAGTATAAAGCAATTTGATATTCACAAGCCTCCTTATTGAATGACCTTGTACTGTTAACCAAAATCCGATCCCTTTTGAAATTCACTGTAGCTGCCTCCTAGCTGAGTGGTATCAGAGTTGCATATTAGATACAACATTACAGAAGTGAATTACTCTTTGCCTACCTCCCTTTATGCTTATTGAAACAGTAACTTGTATTCTTAATTATAACTATTGACGGAGTCTAGCATAGGTGAACAACCATTGCCAAAGTCATTAGAACCAGGAGTTCTGCATAAAGCGAAACACTAAAGATCTGTTGCTAAAGAATTTCAGAAAGCTGCAGAAGCTCACGCAGTCATCTTCTGCAAGCTGACTTATATAGCACTGGCTGTTAAGCTTCTTATATTGTGTGATCACTACTCTGGCTTTCACAGAAGAATAGAGTCAAAACCAACATTGCCTCTTCTTAAGCATTTCAGCAAAGTTGAACAAATAGAAACTGTGTGCAATAAAGGAATCCAAAAGCAGCCATCTAAATCATTCATTAACAGCAAAATGATGTGACACAGAGGAGCAGAAGGAGATAAGAATCCTTTGAATGGGATTAACCCATTCCTCACACTGTTGAGTAACCTGCCACACTAAATGCAGGCTTTTGCTTTCACTGTCACCATAAAAATGTTAAACCAGAAACTATCATCTAGTGGGGAACAATACAAGTGTCCATAAAGAAAGAAAAAACAAGCTGTCTTTAAATACTTATTATTAACATTTGTACGAGAAAAAAATTTTAAAAGAAAGCAAGGCCTAATGAATCAAACACATGGAAAAAAAACTTGCTTCTATCAGCAAAATTCACAGATTAATAATTTACCAGTAAGTAGTAAAGGTATTCATCTCAAAAATATCAATAAAATTATCTCCCACTGCCACTTACATGGTCGTTAGAGAGGGAAGACATTTCTTCTTATGATCCTTTAAAATCATCTCTGGTCCAGTAAAATAGTGATTCGTTCCAAATGCAAAGACAATGATGACTGGTAACATTCTTTAGAGTCACTAAAGACTGTGCTATGTGGAAATTCTTTCAATAATTTTCACAGATCAGTAGACCATTCAGAGACAGATGGGAGTTACCTTTAAATTTTCCAATTCTACTTAAGAAGACAATAGTTTGCTTCTTTTATCATTTGCATTTCTACATAGATAGGAAAATAGAAACTAAATGGTACAAACATAAGTGAATTCAATTTTAATTTCTAGTAAACACAGAATGTTGTATTATATCGTTGAACCACAATGTCCCATGAAGCCTAGTTTCTAGAGAGTTTTTGGAGACATCCTCCAGTTTAGTTTGCTAATCTGGGAGCATATTTTCTATCTTACTTTTAAATAATATCAAATATTATTAAAATAACATCAAATATATTAAATAATGAAGATTTTATAATGCTGATCATATCAAAAAGTTTGATTGTCACCTATGGTCAGAAGTTCTTTCTGTTGTTAACTTCAATTGCTTTTTGTTATTTAAGGCATTTATTTTACTTTGACCTTGACCTTGCCAGAGAAGTGATGAGCAGACTTTCTCTAATGACAATTTATATATTAAGCCAATTATTATCTTACCTTTTAGCCTTTTATCCTCCAGGGCGGAGATATGCAAGATTCTGGCCATTTCTGACAGGCTTTATCTCAAATATTTCAAAATCAATCTCTCTCTTCTGCCTTCCTTTTCTCTCCTTTGTTTAATTTTTCTCAGTCTTGAGCTTGTTCACATTTTTAAATTAAATGATCATAAATAGTGATTATTACTTTCCAGATTTCATGATCCTTGTTTTTTAATTTGAATGCCAATGTGTTACTTATTTTTTGTAGTATAGTTCTTTTTTTAATTTATGGAAGATGCCTAACAATGTAAATCAAATCATCATTCCTGTTAAAACAATGGCAACAAAAGCAAATATCCTGGAAGAGTGGAAAGAGTATAATTTAGAAACAATGAGATGTGAATCTCAGTTCTCAGAACACTTCATTAAGATAACCTTAGATGAACTGAATATTACAACATACCTTATAAGGATGGGAGTTTAAGGAGTTTTAAGTAAATGGATGTCCAGTGGCAAAGCAGACCCTCCAAGAACAATTGATATTACGATTTTAATGACATATCTGATCAAAAGTCCAACTGTGTAGTATATACGACCAAGTCCAGCTCTTTTAGAGAAATGACTACTTGGGCTATGGTTAATAAATATACCAAATACTGTACGGTATGCACAAATGTATCAAAGAGGGAAAAATAATGACCCACTGTATTTATTTGATAGCATGTATGCAATTGAGTGTAAATCTACAGAGCAAAACCTAGGAGAAAGGAACCATTTAGAAGAGTAAGATCGTAAAGGAGTCACAGAACACAGACTGACTGCCTGTTGATGACTGAAACAGCAAGAAGAAGCCAAGCTGACGGAAGAGGCCTCATGAGCACAGGCTGCAGTTCAGGTGATGCGCCATGAGACCCATTAGAAAACAGAAGGACCTTGGAACACGATCTTCCTCCCTTTGTAGAATTCACACTAAATGTAACTCCTTAATGCCATTTCAACTGCCAACAATTCCTATAAACAGAACTTCTTCCCACTGAAACAGCAAATGTTTAGCCTTTATTGTTTATGTCCAACATTTACTTTAAAATGTGTCTCGATTAACGCTTATTAAGTGCCTACGATGTAGAGGACGGTAATGGGTACTGAAAATATGTCACTAAACAACTTAAGCATAAAGGGTCTTTCCCTTTATAATGCTCACATTCAATGTGGGGGAAGCAGAAAGCTAACATATAGCAAACATAGTATTGGTTATTTGTTTAATATTTGAGGTGATCAGTGCCATAGGACAAAATAGTAAGTGGATCACAAGAAAGGAAATGAGTGGGAAAAAGAATGAGGGCATCAATTGTCATTCTGAGGAGAACTCCTGAGAAGGGGACATAATAGTAAAGTTTCAAGGGAAATAAGCCCAACCCATGATACCCTTCGGAGTAACATCATTTTATACATAGTACACAGCTAATTAAAAGATGGTTTATTAGGGCTTTAAGTGGAATTCAGGAAAATCAAAGAATCTGCAGTAACGTAAACACCGTCACTGAGGGGAACATTATAAGAATTAAAGAAAGAGAACAAGTACCAGAAGAAGTCTACATGATCTCAGAAAGCATGGGCTGAATATAGTCAAGGATATGACCTTATGGGCCACTGTAAAATCTTCACCTTTAGTCTTAATTTTGGTGTGGACTTATTGTAGCTTCCAGAGAAGAAGTGGCAGTATCTGACAGGTTTTAGAAACATCAGTCTGTGTACTTCGTGAAAGATAGACTGCAGCAAACCACAACTAGAAGCAAAGAGAATTCTTAGAGGACACTCATGTAGCAACATGGTAGAAATTCAGACCAGAGCGGTAAAAATGAAGCTGATGAGGAGAAGTAAAAAGTTCTGGAACTATTTGGACATTAAATGCAAGATTTTCTGACCACTAGATGAGAGAATATACTGGGTCACCACCCACCAGATTATGATTATTAACATCATAACTTGCCTTGAGGTATATTATTTGTGAAAGGCTTTGTAGATAAGAGCCTGGAATTTGGACATGGACAATTTTAACATCAAATGCTGTCATGTTCATGTGCTAGATACCTGAGCCTGTGGCAATCACTTAACTAAGTCTCAGTTTCTGCAAAAGTAAAACGACTTAAAAGTGCCTATATTACAAATTTTCTGTTAGGAGTAAATGAGGTAATACATGTAAAGTATTTCCTAAAATGTCTTGTACATGGTAATTAGTCATTAAAAGCTGGATGTGATTTATGGTTATAGTTACACTTAGCATAATTACTACTTTAATTTCCTGTGATTTATGTCTATTGTTATGATGTATTTTTGAAGTACAGCCGCGTCTTTTTTTTACAGAAATAAGGCATTTTGTATAAAAAGTCAGTATACCCTCTCTCTACAAATTAATCCTGGTCTATGCCGTGGAGGAGGCACCAAGTGCTATAAGAAATGACAGATGTCATTGAGTTACCATGCAAAGATTTTCAAGTTTCAGGTATGGAATATATTGGCAGAAAATTCCAAGTTAAATACCTATCAGCATCTCCTTTTTAAAAATAGGTGTTCATCATGACCCTTGTGGATATTTTCTTACTTGCCAATTCTTTCCTTTCACTCACTGTAATTTGGTTTGGTTTCAAGCATATACTTTGATATAAGAATTGCTGAGAAGTGTTCTGGTTTTTAAAAGATCTTTAAAACACTGCAGTCATCTTGAAATCTGTTCCTCTCCTCAAACTTGTAGCAACCCTCATTTCCGCGGCATTATATGTAAATTTAATGAGCATTTGCGCACTTTCATCCCCCAGGTCAGTGGGTCATTGATTCTTAGCTCCCTGTGTGCTTTTAAAGCAAAGACTGCTTCTATTCATCTTTTCCACCCCTTCCTGTCTATTAGCAGTGCTTTTGTCTTTGCAATACATTTTTAGGATAAAAGTAGCCTCACCTTCAATTATTCAAATGAAAAACAAACTTGTTATTTTACTATCCCTAAATGTTTTTAATAGAATAGTTCTGATTTTTCCTGTTCTAAAAATATATAAGTTTAAGAAAGTTTTTTTCCCTTTTAATACTAGCCTAGGAATGATTCATAATGAACACTACTCAAGTGTTTCTTCCAAGAAACTCAGTTCTTAAATTCAAATCCACAAATTCAGTATCTGATTTATTGGATCCTAATCCTTATTTCTCTGTAGTAATTCTCTGTACCTTTGTTATACACTTCTCTTTTCAAAAAAATGTGATGAAATTATCACTTAGGAAGCATAAAAAACAAATGGAAATAATTAGGATAATTATTAAGGAAATAATTACAAAGGATTATCAACTAGTGAAACAGATGTAAAGGGAGTTGACTGTTGGCAAAGGTTAATGTCAGCTAGATCTTCAGGGAGGAAATCACAGAAGTGACAAATTGTTTTATTAAGTTCTACACACACTACTTCAAAAAAATATGCTGCACTTTTTACAACTCCAGTCTCTATAATCTTTTGTGAATTGACATTTTCTATCATATTAATTCCATCTTGGCTGCATCTAGAGGATGAAAGTTAATTAGTTATTACTCATCTACTTTAAATTCTTGTTTAGTTCTTCTTGGCTTGCTGTGTAAAATATGGACACGACTATGGTGATAATGTCTTCCAACTGCTTGCTCAGCTTATCTTCAAAACCTGTCTGCTATTCCACATTTTTGCAACCACAATGGAATCTTTGACATTCCAAATAATCAAAATTGTGCTGCTTTTCTGGGCCTGCTCTGCACAATCGTTTTTCTTCCTAACACTCCCCTCATAGAGGATGAGCACCTGACCCAAGATGGCCTGTCCCACGTTTTATCCCAAGGGACAAGAGGATTGGTCCTTGCCATTCTATTACCTAACAGAAATTGAAATAAACCATCGCTCGTGGGGGAAACATAGATTCTACTGGGAGAGCATTAATTTACTTTTTCTCTGAACTCACACATTTGAGATCATAGGTCTGAGGACACTATTAGCTTAAGATACCACACATTGATCTCTTAGCTTAAACTAGTTTGAAGCACCTCTCTAAAAATCATCTAGGAAGTAAATTGAGACAAAGAGAACTAATGAACTGATGAAAGTTAATGTCTAATGGTACTGCTAAAATACCTGACTCAACCATTTCTGAAGTTGCCACTTAACTCAGATTTATGAACTATTTGGTCAATACCTTTTAACTTCTTATAGTTTTTTCACTTAGTGTTCTATATTTAAAATGAAAATATTGCTGGTTAATATTCATATGTTACTGAATTCATTTATTTAACAACTGGCTCTACTTTATGTATTATTATTATAGCCTTAGTTCTCAGTATGCAGTCGAATATAAGCAGAGGCTTATAGAAAGATTTTGAAATGAACGTTTTGGCCAAACTTACTGATCAGTATAGTAATGATTAAGAATACTGGCACTAAAACATTTTCTGAGCTAATAATCACTCAATGTGTTCAACTTTAGATTGAAAATTATTGCAATAAAAGTTTCCTAAAGTAATTAAAATAATTACATTACTTTAGAAAGTGTGAAATGTTGGCACAGTGCCTATGATAGTGCTTAACACAGAGTGAGCATTCAATAACTGTTAATCATTGTTCATTATGGCTACATAATCTTCTGTATTACCTCTACTACATTACAAGATGCTTACCCATCCACCCAAAGTTTAATTAGTGTTCCATGTTAACCACATACTAGCTTTTCCAATAGGAAAAGCCTAAGTGAAGCCAAGTTGGAGAACTAGACAATTAATGTACATTAAGTCCTGATATTAAGGTTATCATGTAACTTCCCTGAGACTTTATCCTGGTTATTGTTTCGCATTGCAATTGAAGCTTATTTTTTAGATACATGAGCAGAAAACAAAGCCATTCTTTTTCTCTGTATCTTTAAATGTCTGATTTGGTACTGTGTGAATGAAACCAAACAATGAATTCACATCCAGAAAACATGATGAAATGATAGACAGAAAATCAATAAGGATATGAGTGACTTGAGCAACTAACTATATCAGACAATTTGGCCTAACTGGCAGTTATAGAACAATCCAGCCAACACCACTGGAACACGTTTTTGTTTCTAAGAACATACAGTACCTATACCAACAGACACTAATGTCTGGACCACAAAACACACCTTACTACATTAAGAAGACTTATCTTATAGTACTTTACTGGGCTCAACAGAATTAAGAAATTAATCACAAACTTTTCTGGAAAATTTTCTAATATTTAGAAACTAAGTAATATCATCTTAGTAAGTCATAGAACAATTAATAAATTAAATGGCAAAGTATCTACAAGTGCAGAAAACAAAATTTCATTATATCGCACTTTTGAGGATCCCCTGTGTGGTCAATTTAGGAAAAAAATTTATAAAATAAATGTCTGCATAAAAATGAAAAGTCTCAAGTTAATGACTTCAGCTTGTACCTCAAGAAATTAGAAAAAAAGAATAATTAAACACAAGTATATGGAATAAGAAAACAGTAATTATTGGAGATAAAAATCTATGAAATACAAAACAAGAAAGAAAATTGATGGCACAAAAAGATGTTCTTTGAGAGGATCAATAAAATTTATAAACTTCTAGTGAGACAAATCAGAATAAAAGGGATAAGAGACAAACTGCCAATATATGAAATGAAAGAGGTTACGCCATTAAAGATTCTGTGACTATTACAGGACTAACCAGGGAAATACGTCATGGACAAGTTTATGTCAATAAATTGAACATCTTAAGTAAAATGGGTCAAATCCTTGAAATAGAAACAAACTACTGAAGTTCACTGAAGAATGAATTAATAACCAGGAAAACTCACTACATGTTGGTGAAATTAAATTATTATAAAACATATCATGAAAGAAATTTCACATCTACATTACTGTACTGGTAAATTCTACCATATATTTAGAAAATGAATACAGATTTTATACAAAATCTCCTAAAAGTTTGTAAAATAAATAAGTTCCCATGCTATGAAGTTAGCATAATAGGGATAAAAAAGCAAGACATTACAAGAAAACTAAAATCCAATATCCCTCAATAGCACAAATGCAAGATGCATAAACTTTTTTTTTTGCAAACTTATTCCAATAATTTATACAAACAATAATACATGATGAGAAAAGAACAGTTGTATTTGTTGGGGTAATGCAAGGATGCTTAAAATGATTAAATTCAAAACTTAACCAATATAATCCACCATATTGCAAACTATAAAAATGTATATATATTTATATATATATATATATATATATAGCCACTTTAATAGATACAGAAAAGCATTTGATCTAATCAACATCCATTTATGATTAAAATTCAGCAATGTAGAATAAAGACAACACCTTTTGCTCCATAAACATTACACACAAAAATTTAGAATCATCAGACATAGTGGTTAAAATTAGGAACAAGATGAGATATCTTTTTTCACCACTTTAGCATTGTACTAGATGAAAACAAAAAACTCCAAAATGGAAATTAAAAAGCAATAATACCATGCACAACAGCCTAAGCATATGAAATACTTAGCATATATCTGGGGGTGGGGAGCATAAAAACTACATTTCTAACAGAAAATTAAAAGGACCTAAAGAAATAGAGAGGTATTCTTTATCCACAGTTGAATCGAGATTAAAATGTCCTTTCTTCCATAATGTCTTATAAGCACAATTAAATCCCTGCAATTCCAACATGATTCTTGTAGATATTTACAGACTCATTTATGAAGAAATTCAGAAGTCTAAGAATAATAAAGTATTTTTCAAAGAAAATAACTGAGTATGGTAGTGTATCTGTATCCCTGTAATTCCAGCACTTGGGAGGCTGAAGCAGGAGGATTGCCATGAGTTCAAGGCCAGCCTGAATTACAGAGCTAGATCCTGTCTTGAAGAAGAAGAAGAAGGAGGAGGAGGAGGAGGAGGAGGAGAAGGAGAAGAAGGAGAAAAGGAGAAGGAGATGAAGAAAGAAAAGAAGGCGAGAAGGAGGAGGAGGAGAATAAAGAGAAGGAGGAGGAGGGAAAGAAAATGCAAAGTTGAAGAACTAACAACTTTATTGCACAAGTTAGCATAAAGCTACAGCAGTCAGGACTCTGTATTACTGAAGTTGTGATAGGCAAATACATTAATAGAACAGAATAATAATCTAGAAATAAACTCTTGCATCTACACTAACTTTTAACAAATGTGAAAAGGCAATTCAGTGAAGAAAGGTTAGATTTCAACAAGCATCCTTTGGATAATTGTGAAAAAAAGAATGGGAGAAAAAAGAAAATATAATGCAAATATTTTGCCAATGCAGATGTTATTCCAAATAAATCATAGATCTAAACATGAACCTAAACCATGAAACTTCTTGAAGAAAAATCAAAAGAAAACCTTGATCTTGAGTTACACAACGCCAACCTAGACTATTAATCAAATAAACTTACTATAAAGAGGATACCATTAAAACTAAAACCTTTACTTATTATGGAGACATTTTTATGAAAATAAAAGCCAAGATACAAATTGGGAAAATAATGCCATTTGAAAATCATATAACTGATAAAGGGTATGTCTTCATAATACAATAAAAGAACCCTCAAAATTCAATAATAGAAATCAAGCTAATTTTTACATGGTAAATAAATTGAACTGGTCCTCACCAAGAAACACATGCAAGGAGAAATGTGCAAATAAAAAATTTCAGTTTCTTTAGTTATTACAGAAATGCAATTTCCAACCACAGTGAGATAGCACTAGGGCATCTAAAATTAATAGACTTGATTAAACATAGCTGATGTAAGTGAAGAAGAGAAGACATTAAAGCCTAATACACTACTGTTGGAAGTGTACAATACAATGGTAAAATATTAAAATTTAATATTTGTAAAGCAGTTCAGTAGTGTCTTAAAATATTAAACATATATAACATATGACCTGGATATTCTATTCCTTAAGTATTTACCCACAAGTCATAAAAGGAAATGCACATACAGACATTTTACACATGAACATGCACAGAAGTAATATATATATAATAGCCCAAAACTGGATATAACACAAATGTCTAGGTGAACGAATGAAGACAATGCTTCATAATTGTATATTCCTCAACTTGCATGCATCTTGAAATAACTATATTGACTGAAGAAAGACAAAAAAATAGCATGCATTATATCATTCCATTTATATAAAACTCTAAAAAATTCAAACTAACCCACAGGTTAAAAAAGAATTAATGGAAGAGAGACAGGGAAAAGGATTAAAAAGTAACATTAGAAAATTTCCCTCAGTGCTAGGTAATTTCCAATTTGATTATAGCGTTTTCACTGCATGTGCATGTCAGAACATATAAAATTGTACCTTTTAAACATGCTGATATGTAATTTATTGAATTTCAATTATACTTTAATACAGCTATCAAAGAAAAAAAGAAACTGTTTTTCTTGAGAAGTCTTCATTGGAAATGGGTAGATACTATCATCAGGTGAGAACCACAGAGAAAGAACTACATGTCCAGTGATATTTAAAGCATTACAATGTAAAGGTAGACACTGGTAACTCAGAACCACTTACAGTGGTGGTTCTGAGCATGGTAGAATAGCTTGCACATTTTTCATAGTTGTAAACTGACAAGACTTTAAATCAAATGTAGAGAATTAAAGCTAATAAACATAGTATTTCAGTCTTTTCTGTTTTGAATCTTAACTGTCTTGAAAAAAACTGAAATTTCCAAAATTTATGGTATTTGGAATGGATGCTATGTGCAAAAGTACAGTCATAACATATCTAATCAAAACATTTTCCTGATTTTATGAATGCTGAAGTAAAACTGGCAATTACAAATAGTCTTAGAATTGAGAACAGGGGAGAGAAACTACAGATGTATCTCTAAACCTATTTCAAGCTATCTTAATTCATTATTTTCTGCACTATATTTTGTTTAAACTGAATTCATATCCAATAAAACTTAGCCAAACCCCTCACATATGAAATTCAAATTTTTATTAAATATGCCATAGTCTCAAGGTTCATCCATATAGTAATAAGTGTCTCAAGTTTACTCTTATTTATGGCAGAGTAGTTCTCCACTGTAGTAAAAACGTATTATCCACTCATCATTAAACATAAATAAATAAGCTACTGCCCTACACTTGCACCAATTTTTTAATTTAATTAAGTTTATTGGTACAATTCAGGTGTATACAATGATCACATGCGTCACAGGGACTTGGTACCTGTACATGATACGCGTTGTCTTTTTTCTCCTATTCCCCGCCCCTTAGACCTCTCTTCCACTCCTTATTTACAGTTTTTGTTTCCATTTTATCCTTTTTTTCTCATTTTTTTTCTTTTCCCTTCCTTCTTTTTCCCTCCACCCTTCCTACTTTCACTTCCCTTTTGGGCACTTTCTTCCCATTTTACCACATCTCTTATGCAATTTGGTTCTTATTACACTTTCAGTTTCTTTTTTTT